>CP135571.1:2212098-2279768 GCA_032401905.1 Swietenia macrophylla | reverse complement strand
GGCAGCCAATAGAATGCCAACAACTCAAAAAAACTGGATGTCCACTATCCTATATCATTTGAATTACATAAGTAGCTGGATTTGTCTACTTGTAGATGAATAAAATGACAATTGGAAACATGACAACTGATGATTCACAACTTCTTATTCTGCATATACAGAAACGAGTACTACCAATATGTCCCAGTCAGTTACAAGTAAATTTCAATTTCATGTTCAGAGAAACCTCTCAGTTCTACAATGTTTCTAGTCTGGATATTCTTAATGATCTTATCTCATTATTTATGATCTTACACGCATCCCATCTCCATTATCCTCTCCTCAAGAATCTACATACTCTGCCCCTACAAAGTAAATGTATACTGAAAAATGAAGGATTTCTCTTGCCAAAATTAGTTGCTGTATCAATATTGAAAGAAAAGATGGTCTATCTGTTTCAATATAATGGCAACAGAAGAAACAAAAACTGCATAACTCACAGATCAGGGTTAGCATCAATCTTGCAGAAAAAATCTCCAGAACCAGGATACAAAGAACTTATCAATCTGTTTATGACAATGTCCGTGTCCACATTAAAATATTGTGTGTAGGATGAGATGCTAAAAAATCCCTTCCAATTGTTTGCTGGTTGTTGCTCAAACCCTTCTGCAAGAGTTCAAAGACAGACATAGTTAAATGCAAAGGGTAATATAATAGCAGTCTCAGTGAGCCAAAAAAAAAAAAAATGACAGTATATATACCATCAATATTTGTGTCTGACTATTCTCCTAGTAACTCTGAAATGGGAATTATGCAATTATTAGACCCATTTCTAAAAGTATCAGAGACTACTTGAGAGGATAAACCTAGAACTTAAAAATACCAGCAGAAGGATGTGATCAAATGACCCATTTCCATCCTCTTCTCATCCTTTCCACACACCCCTGAAGGAAAAATATGATAAAGCACTCCTGAACATACCTTCCACATTCCCATTCCATCAAACAAACCAGGACATTTTATCTGGTCATGACTTTCACAAGATATAGTGTCTGTCAATGTGGCCATTTTATTAAAGAAAATTTTAAAGACATAAGAGGCATAACCATCATGTTAAATCCCATATAGCTTCGAATTTGCAGTAACAATTAAATGTAAAGAAAAGCTTATAATATAACTCTTTTGGGGGTACAGTAAACATAACTTATTTGTAAATCTTATTTCATGTTCCAAACCCTTTTGTAATTTGTTACATATTCATGCAACTATGGCAAGCAGAAGTGGCATTCTTGTTTCTACCCATTTGTCATTATATCATTAGAGAAATATATATTCCGCAAAATTTTAAAAGAAAAATTCTAATCATTCACATCAATAAAGTGAGCCACGTTTTCTCATTAAAGCATGGACACCTTAAAATCAACAAGAAAGAGCATACCACTTGGGCTTCCAAGAGTTTGATAACCCTTCCTGCTTCCTCCTCCTCCATTAATTGGGGGAAATGTTTGCATATTAGCTTCAGGGACTGCAAATCAACAAGCAGATTTTCCCTTAATTCATAAACTTCTACAACAGACTATAAAGCACTTCAATTGCAACAAAAATAGTTCATATGCAATACCCATATCTTCATAGTTTGTAGTTTTGCTTTCTTCGCTGACAACAGCCTACAAACGAAAAACAAACCTCTTATATGACAAAAATAGTAAAAACTATGTACTCATATGAATCGCAATCATCCATCACAGAAGAACCATAATACTTCAACCTCCTATTCACTATTCACTAAAACCTAGCATTATGTAGCTATATATAAAAGGGGATCCTATTGCGATTAGCTTAGTAAAAAAAGTTTGCAATTGCTACTATCGCAAGTTATTGTCACATAGGATGTGTATATCTATACACACAGTAAATCATTAATCCAAAAATGTCTAAAATCCATAACTAAAATAACGCCTGGTGTTTAAATTACATCAGAAGACATAAATAAATCCAAATATACATTTTACATTCAGTATTTCAAAGGTTAAAAAGAAATTGACAACATGCATATTAAATCAACTAATTGTATTCAAATTTTACAAACCCTACACAACATAATTACAAAACAATGACCAATCTCGATAACTTGATTCACCGAATCACTCTTTTCTTTCAGATTATACTATATTTACCAACTTCCAACAAAAAAAGGAAGAAGCAATATTTCAGAGATCATAAGAAAAAAAAATAACGATGATATGATAATGAAATTGAACTAGAGCTTACGGGAACTGAACCGAGTAAATGGCTTGAGGGCAGGTTATGGAACGACTCGTCCATGACGATATCAATCAACTGAACGAGGCTTTACTGCTGCTGCTGCTGCTGATGCTTAGACAGACATTATGGGTTTAAGAGAGGGATCGAGATTAGATATTCAAAAACAAAGTTAAAAAGCGAGCCCTAAATGTTGCTTTTGGAAGTGCGAACGACGAAGGACCAACGCAGAAGACAGAGAAAGAGAGATAGAGAGACCAGAGAGAGGGTTAAGCTGGTAAAAAAAGTGCACGCACGTCCCACGCGTTTGTCTGTTTCTTTAGAGTTAACACGGGCCTTTCTGTTTGGCGAATTTGAGGGCCGGACCAAAACTGGGAGAATAAACAAGAGTGATCCAAAATGTACCCTACTTATTCGTTGGTATTACTGGACTGTCTTAAGAAGGGTATTACAAGAATTTTATTGGGGGGGCTTTAGCATCATTGGAATATTTAATCTGAAACTATGGACTGCACAAAGAGGGTGTAAGGGTGCTGTCAGAAGAGTATTGGGATGTCTAAAGAATCCTAAAATAGTGGTAGACGGTGTGTGCTCAATAAATTTCCAGGGGGTTGTCAGCACTTCTCAAACAAAATGTGTTAAAATATTAAATATAATGTCTGAGCCCTGTTCGAGGGACCTATTGTGGCCTGTGGGTGAGACTAGCGTAGTACACGGTGAATGATAACATAAGCAACAGAAATCGTAGTTATGTTGCGATAAGAGTCAACGAACATTTTTGTTCTGGGAGGCCTTCAACTGGAGAATCAAAAATGTTTCTCCCTCGCTTCTTTCTGTTTCTCTTCTGGTTTCTTTCGTTTTCCCTCGCTCTCCACTCCAACCCTTACCTCTCACCCACCACACTTTTCCCAAATTACGAAAACATGCTCCTGTCCTTCAAAATTTTCAGTTACATACCTCCCCAACCACCGCTTTTCTCTACGCCGCCCGAGTCCTTCTTCTTCTCTTCTCTTCTCAACAGCTCTTTTATCACTCAAGACCCGGAACAAGCCCACCTCTTTTTCATCCCCTTCTCCTCTGATACCTCAACACGTACCCTCGCGCGTGTCATCAATGCCATACGAAACGATTTCCCGTTTTGGAATCGCACTCTCGGTGCCGATCATTTTTATGTCTCGTGTCAAGGTTTTAGTTTCGGTTCCGACAGAAATGTCCTCGAGTTGAAGAAAAACTCGATTCAGATCTCCTGTTTTCCGACACAACGAGACAAGTTTGTGCCGCATAAGGACATCACGTTACCCCCACTGACGGTTCCCCAAGCGCTGCACGCGCCAATGAATAAGGCGAAAGAGTTCCTGGGTTATGTTCGACACGGTGCCATCAAAGAGCATAATTTGATCAAAGGGTTGGGCGATGATCCTGAGTTTATGGTGGATTCTGAGCCGTCGGATCTAGTGACTTGCGAGGAGAGACTCGGGTTAAGCAAGTTTTGTTTGTTCGAGTTAGGTGAGGGGGACGTTTCGGGAATTACCGATGCGGTGCGTTTTGGTTGCGTGCCCGTCGTGATCACCGACCGTCCGATCCAGGACATGCCATTGATGGACGTGCTGAGGTGGCAAGACATCGCCGTGTTTGTGGGGTGGGACAAAGGGAAAGGTAGGGTTAAAGTCGATGAATTGAAGCGCGTGTTGAATCGCGCATGTGGGGATGAAAGGTATGAGGAGGTGAGAGGATTGTGTGTAACTGCAGGCCAAGTCTTTGTTTGGAACGAGGAACCACAACCATATGATGCCTTTCATATGGTGATGTATCAGCTGTGGCAGAGACGACACACCATCAGATACGCCCGCAGAGGAATGGCATAGGGAATTTGGTTTTAGCTGTAATCATGTCTGTTGTGCTTGAAAATCAGCAATATTGTAATTGCAACTGAAATTAATTTATCTTGAAATTATAAATTTATTTTTTATTACTCAATTGATTTTAATTAAATTCCCTGAATTTTTTAAAGTACATTAAATGCATAGTGCACGATGCATCCAGGTTCATTTTAATTTTAAAATTCAATTATTTAAAGATTAAGTACATTAAAAAGAAAAAAAATTCTGCGGGAATCTTCCGCTGAAGCGTTCGTAATATTTTAAGGTAAGCAGAGAATCAGGCATCCATCAACCCCTGCTGTCACCACTATCGTCCTCTTTCCCAACAAACCAAGCACCGCTCACTCTCTCTCGCCGCCTTAAACAGGACCAAAACGGTATCTTCCTCTTCGTTTTATAGGTCCTGCGTGTGTATGCACGTGTGTCATTCTCTTTCTTCTGGTTACCGAAAGTTAGTTATTTCTGTTGATTTCAGGATTTTGACTTGAGATTCGAACGAAATGGCGGAAGGTAAAACTGTGAGTCCATATGAAGAAGCCATGGATACTTTGTCTTCTCTTATTACGAAACGTACTCGTGCTGACAAGAGCAACAATGGAGATCGGTTCGATCTGCTCTGCGATTATGTTAAGGTGATTGCGCGTAATAGTTGATAGAAGATTTGAATATTTATTTATGTATTTGCTTCTACAGATTGTATAGAGATTGAGCCTTTTTTGCTTTGTAGATTTTGGACATAGAGGAGGCAATCTCACAGATGAAGATTATTCATGTTGCTGGCACCAAGGGAAAGGTAACTGAGTTAATCTTTGGATTCAGCTCTGTTTTAATTATCCTGTTAAACCTAGTTCTCTGGAGAGCTTGACATAGGTGAATTCTACTATCGCAAACTTGTCTGTTTATTGTGTTTGATACTAGTTCATTTTTTCTTTTGGGACTTTATAGGGATCCACCTGTACATTTACAGAATCTATACTGCGGAATTGTGGCTTCCGGACAGGGCTTTTCACTTCCCCTCACCTCATTGATGTCCGGGAAAGATTTCGTTTGGATGGGTGAGTTCTTCCATTCCCAGTGTGGATGTATGTTGTTGTTATACATTAGCTGTGAAATTGATATTAAGTTATCTCTATGACAAAGTCCCATGTTGCTTTTTGATCACTGTAACTCAATTTTCTACTGTTTGACTGTCAGTTCATACTGGAAAATGGTAATTATATAATTATGGTTCTTTTGATTATTTGGACTGGAACCATTTTCTGTTTCATATCTCACTCTTAGCTCATGTTGGTTCTTAAATGATAGGATTATTTTCAATCATGCGCACTTCACATGTTGCTAATTTCTTGGGCCTTAGGAAGTGCCACTCCTTACGCAAAATGCCTAGTTTGTTTAAGCTTCTAGTTTTACAAGTCAATTTTGGCTGTTCACTCAGGGTTGACATATGTGAAGAGAAATTTTTGGCATATTTTTGGTGGTGTTATGATAGACTAAAGGTATGTTTTCTCCATGTTTACTTTGTTTATATTTAATTCTATTCCCTACTCAGGATTTATATATTCTCTAACCAGAAATACCTATGACCTGGTTTGTTACCATGCAAGTTATTGAATTAATGCAGCTGGATACATTTACTTAAATATGTGTTTACTCCCTTCGTCTTCTTTTGTTTGGGACAATGGGTTTTCACGATGTGTGTATTTTGTTTATTTCCTTGTTTCTGCTTTGGTATTCCTTTTTTCCCTTTTGGTATGCAGGAAAAAACCACTGACAACCTACCAATGCCTTCTTACTTCCGTTTTCTTGCATTACTTGCTTTCAAAGTATTTGCAACAGAGCAGGTTTGATATGCAGCATTAATCTTTCATATACGAACTTCTTTGACATTCCAATTATCCTAGTTTCTGAATATTACTTCTTTCAACAAGTGGAATGGGAAATCATACTTTTATTCTTCTGTGCAGGTAGATGTTGCTATATTAGAGGTTGGATTAGGTGGAAGGTTTGATGCAACAAACGTGGTATGTTTAATTGTTGTTTCATGAAGAAGTTTATATGCTCATCCCACATTGAATTGCTTTAACATGAACGTCATTCTAAGATACATTATTATTGCTGAAAAGTTCTAACACAGGTAATGGCCGTTATTTTCCAGGTTCAGAAACCTGTAGTATGCGGTATATCTTCACTTGGATATGACCACATGGAGATTCTTGGTTAGTTCTATATCCTTATATTTAGGTAATTTCTCTTAGTTACTTAAGGTGCATAGTTGGTAAATAGAGCTCAAATGATGGCACAAAAATTATGGTAAAAGCATGTCTTAAAGTTTGATGCTAGTCAAATATGATGCCACCTAAATATTAATTACATTTATTATGTTTCTAATTTCCTCTTTCTTTTTTTTTTCCTTTTCCTTTTCTGGCTATAAACAGGATATACACTTGCAGAAATTGCTTGGGAGAAAGCTGGTATCTTTAAGGTGTTCTATAGTATTATATTTATCTGAAGCATAATACTATGCTTATAACTATGCTTATAACTATGCTTTGTCCTCGCAACAGCTGCTGTCCACTTTGTTACTTCTCTTTATGTTTCTCTTTCCATTTCGTGGTGCAGTATGGAGTTCCTGCTTGTACTGTTCCTCAACCCGATGAAGCAATGCATGTACTTGAAGAGAATGCTTCTAAGTTGGATGTAGGTTGCATATTTTTTCATTAGTTACTTCTTTACCCTGCAGAAATGGAAACTGTGTGACTTAGTACTTAGCTACAAATTATTAACATTAACTTGTGTAAGTCAATTTTATGATCAATACTAATCCTAAACTGAGATACCTATAAAAAACTGGTGTCTATTTTGGAACATACAATGTGAAACTGTTTGTACTAGTTTACGCTACCTGGTTTTGTAATGGCATTTTCTTAGACCTTTGTCAGCTCTCCAGTAGTTCAAGTCACAAGTCCAATTGCATTTTTACTTGATCTTATGATTTTGACGGTTGTCCCTCTTAGGATTTTCAAGAATCACCTAGTCATGCACAACCTTGTAGATAAGAATTTGAGCTATACTTTAGGTTCTCCCAGTAGAATCTTGTTACGTTGCATTCTGCATATAGAAAAGAATGAGAAGGGGCAGCCTTCAGTGGAGAGCTGAGAAAATCATATTGATGACAGGTACCTCTTTGTGTGGCACCACCATTGGATGTAAGCTTGCTGAATGGTCTAAAACTTGGGCTTGATGGTGAGCATCAATATATAAACGCTGGTCTTGCTATTGCACTATGCTCATTCTGGCTTCAGAGGACTGGTCATCTTGAAATCAACTACCTGGATCAGACTGTAAGTTCTTCCATTAGAGTTCTTTTCTGCTCATCTTGTTTTGTTCTGTTGATTTTTTATTTTCTTCTGTTTTATATATCTGCATGGAGCAGGGTCCACTGCCCGAGCAGTTCATCAAAGGGCTCACAATGGCCAATCTGCAAGGACGGGCTCAGATTGTTCACGATCCATATATAAACTCTGAAACATCTGGGGATATGGTATTCTATTTGGATGGAGCCCATAGTCCTGAAAGCATGGAAGCATGTGCAAGATGGTTCTCTCTGGCTATTAAGGAGGAAAACCTACAAAAGACCTTGGATTTTCAACCGCCAGATAGTTCGGGACCTGCAAATGAATTACTGCCAGGGCACCATGAGGGAAGATCTAGAAAGAACTCTGCACTGGTAGATCAACTGACCACATGCTTTGCTAAAATTGACTTTTCATCTCTATGTCCATTCTGAAATCATTTGGAGATCTGGTCATTTTTTTATATTACATTCAATTGACTATTTTATCTTGGATATTTTTGTTCTTGGAGATTATTTGGTCTATTTGCATTTCAATTTGGATGATGCTGAACTAAAGTTGCTGAGAACTTTATGTAGATTCTGTTGTTCAATTGTATGTCAGTGCGAGATCCTCAGTTGCTTCTTCCACGCCTGATGAAAACATGCACTAGTCATGGTAAGTATATGGCATTTTAGATGTATTCTCCTACATTTTTGACTTTTTGTCTTACATGAATAGCACATAATTATACGTATAATAAATGCTGGAAGTGTTAGAGAGTTTACTGCCATATTGTTTTCGTAGTTGATCTTAATTAAAGTGAATAAATAATAGTCATAAGCATCCAGTACATTTTAATGTTTGGAAGTTCATTGAATTGAAACAAAGTAACTTGCAGAAGGACATACTTCATTTCCAAATTTTTATGTTATTTTTGACATTGTTTATCTTAAACATTGAATTAATACTGTAGGTGTCTACTTCAAGAAGGCGCTGTTTGTGCCAAATGTATCTTTGTATTTCAAGGTTGGATCCCATGCATCACCAACTGAGGCTCAAGTTGATTTGTCATGGCAGTTTGCTCTTCAAAAAGTGTGGGAAAACCTCATGCAGAGCGATGAAGGTATCAGTTATGTATATATGTAGAGGACATATTTTGTTGATATATCATATTGTATAGACCAGAAATTGTAAAATAACTTGCAATTAAGCTACTGCATTAATTATGTTATAACCAGTTTATATTGTTTCTATTAATGAATTGATTTGTTTAGAGTTGGATTGCCTGATTATTTTCCATTACTTACTGCATGATATGTGGATAATTTTTAATTTTCTTTTATCTTTGATATATATATATATATATATATAGATATAAATAATAGATACTGGTAGCTATTTTTGGTTTGTAAATGAAATTGATTTTTGACTCCAGGAGGGCAGGCCAAGAATACAGATACTGGTTCTGAAGATGTGAAAGATGATATGGAATTGAGTGCTAGGAGTTGTGAAAACAGTGCGGTATTTTCTTCTCTCCCATTGGCTATTAAATGGCTCAGGGACAGGGGTCAACAGAATCAGTCTCTTCATTATCGGGTAATGCTGGCTTTTCAGACAATTTTCTTTGAGATTTTATAACCTGCTCAGTCATATTTTTTGCCTCTTCAAAAATAAGTTTGCCGAGGGTTGCAAATAATAGTGTTCTCATGGAATTTTGGATTCAACCCTATCGGAATTGTCCTGGCCAATCCGTTCCAGCCCAGATTACAGGATCACTTGAGTTATATGCATCATTTGGATCCGTAACTCTGGTATTTTGACACACTGAGATTTGAGACAAAGTGAAAATAGATTGAGCTATTAGGTATATCATCTTGACATCTCTTAAGATGACAGTGAAAACATTTACCATCTTTTGTAAATTCCATGGTACCAATGATTGCCATTAAATGTAATCTTTGTTGTTATGCAGGATCTTTGTACCGTATTTAATATTCTTTTACTGATGCAGTTACATGATTATCTATAAAATTTTCCTCTTTAACTCATCAATCAGGTCCTTGTAACTGGCTCGTTACATCTTGTGGGTGATGTGCTGAGAATACTCAAGAAATGAGAGGGATGACCAAGTTGGAAGTGCTCCCTAATTGCAACTGCTTCAGAAACCTGTAACATGTACCAGAATCCACGTTGAGAAAAAGATGGATCATCTCGATTACCAAGTGAGTTGATTCAGTTGAATGCTCTGACACTGAAGCTGTTAGCTATTCGTGTCAGGATGGATGGGGGTTTGAGAATTACGTTCTTGAGTGATGCAAAAACTTTTCATTGTATTCATAAAACCAACTGTAAAATACAATATTTCCACCAAGATCACAACTTTTAAGGGCCTTATGACTTCTATTTTTCCACGTCAACATACTGGATGTCCGGGTCAGATGGACGTATTCGGTGACTCAAAACACGAAAATCCTGAGAATCATAGAAATTTCCTGTAACGCTGGAAAGTTGCCTCTTCGTTGAAAAATCATGAGTCTACATGGTCTGCATGTTACACTCTTAGCGTTTAGCTGAACGTCCAAGTGTTAATATTTCAAATGAATATCCATTCAGGCCGAAAAATTAAGACCGCTTCAATCATGATATATTCTAAAATGAATTAAACGCATTCAATTCATTTCAATGAACCGAAAAATAAAACGCTAAATCACGGTCGAGCAGTTCATATTTAATTCAACTAGACGAATCCGATCAAACCGTCAGGTACTGTGGATATTGATCGCCCCATTATAGCTACATTTTGTTAGGCTAGAAGCATATCTGTACATGTTCATAAATCCTTGGTCTTGTAAAACATTGCAGCATCATCGTTCTTTATAAATGATTTTCTTTCTTTCTTTCTTTCTTTCTTTCTTTTTTTTTTTAAACCTCTCTCTGCTCTACAACCATTACTGAGAAAATCAATAGTGATTTACTAATAAACGTAAGGCCACCGATGAAGGACAAATTATGAAAATAAATCAACAAAAAAGATAATAAAATCCTTGAATGAATAATCACACTAATGATGCCATCTCCACCAGCGTTCAAAGCATTTGGCGGAGCTGCTGGTTTTCTTTCCTGAGAGATTTAACTTCTTTCATCAGCTCAGCTTGGTTTTCTAGAATTGAGCTCATTACATTCGACATTTCCATCTACAAATATTCCAAAAAAATATATGAGAATTTCTTTTTAATTTTTTTCTTGGTCCAAAAACTAAAGGAAAAACCATGAGTATAATACATAGATACCTCCTGCATATGGAATTGTCGCAAAATTTCAATATGAAGGTTCCTCATATCTCCATGTATGGATTTCTGAAATGAATCAAGAGTTTCTTCAAGAGTACGTTGAAAGAGCTGAAGTGTGAAGTTACTTCCCTGCTGTGGATTTGGCTGAGGACCATTGAGGGGTTGTGAGATTCCTCCCTGTCAAAGCAGAACACGTGTGAGATGACTGAGCATAAAAGGAGGATTCATCATGCTGACATTTTTCTGTTAAAGCAAAATAGCTCTTCAAATGTGAACAGAAACTATTACTGAAGTGAATAGCATTCTTACATTTATAGCTGGAAGTGCTCCTGGTTCTATTGCAACCGATGTGTCAGACCTTGACAACCAGCTGCCCAATAGTTCTTCCCCGCTCTCAGCTCCTGTTTTCTTTGTTTTGGGCGAACCGACTGAAAGGGATGTAGCATCGTTGAAGGCAGAAGTAGTGCTAATTCTCTCAGCATAAGTTGAAAATCTTCGAGGTAGATTTAAAGATGTTCTTGGTGAGTCAAGGTTAGCTGGTCCCATGATGCCTTTTGTTCCAAGAGATAGGGACGTTATACCAGAGGAAAGGTGTTCTGGAAATCCCAATGACGGTATCTCCTGGTAAGAAGAGATATCTTTGGTGCGCAAATTTTCATGGCTTGAGTTAGAATTTGTCAGTGAGCTCATACTTGTCTGACTCGGTGGTGAGGACAGATCTTGCAGTCCAGAATACATTGAGCTTGATGTCAGACCACTAGAAGTTGACATCCCAAAACGAGATGGCAAATTGAGTGGCTGACGAAGGTGGGCAAATTTATCAGATAATTTCTCACCACCCCAAGCTTCTGGAGGAGTGATGGAGAAGTCTTCGCTCTTGGAAGATGGAGCAGGTGTTGACCCTATCAGCATTAAAGAAGATCTGCTGTCATCCTGCATAATGTACTTATGAAACAAACATCAAGACAATGCCACAAAGACTTGAAAAGAACACATCAAGTTCAGCAAGAAAATTTTGCTTGCATATGCATGAAAAACTAAATATAAAATGACTAATTATACCTATGAGATTGTGGCCTGAAATTCACATTTATATCTGCCTTAAGCTTCTATTAAGAGGAAAAAAGAAACAAAGCCATTACAGAAGGAAAGCTTATTTGACAGAAAAAATGATGTGTACAGGGATCTCATGAATTCTCACACTGAGAAACAGTTGAACTATTAATGATATGGATTAATTTGCAAGTGTACAATAAAGCACAATGTACAAAGCAGGTTCTGTGTTCTTCTAACATGTTTGCAGTTGGATTACTAATCCACGCCAAATTAATAGTGTGTCAAGGTTGCAATCAATATCTCAAGCCCATAAGAAAGAAATAAATATTTCATACTTTAACGGTACAATCTGGAAATAAGATAGAAATTAGGTTCAGACCTGTCTAGAAGTTGAACCGGATTTCCAATCAAATATTGAATGATCATTTGCCCCGTCCTCTGCATAAGGGAATCTCCTACTGGATGAAGGAAACAATAGAGATGAAGGCTTCTTATCAATAGAGAGATGATCTTTCTTTGCTCCCTCGTGATTATCCCACAGCTTATCAAGAGAGGGTGTAATTGGCTGAACCTCGACAAGAGGGGAAAACACCTCCATATCATCCTTAAAATTATAACTAGAACGAGGAGGATGTAATCTCGCCAATGCTCCACTTGGCCACAGATGGTTACGCTGAGGTGTTTCCTCTGCTGAAGGCAGACTAAGTGTGCTTGACACAGAACGAGTACTACTCACCGTATGAGAAGATGCTTCTGCAGAAGAACCTGAACGACCAATATGACAAGAACAAGATACTGCTGTGGACAGTGAAACACTTGATGATGTCCCAGAGGGAAGTGGGTCAGGCATAAGAATAGAGTCTTCAACAGCACCTCCCAGAAGAGCAGTCTCAGCACTACAAGTGCTCTCATTAACAATAACTGGTTTGGCTCTTTGCCAGCATAAACTTGAAACAGCCTGATAAATACTGCAAATACTTAGTATTAACAGAGATTAAAAAACCATGGTTCTTAATACAGAAGTCCACAAGCAAACAATAAGGTTATCGCCATCAATCTGGACCTTAGGTTAACAAGAGAAAGGACTCTTAAACAGAATTGAATATATATGGACACAACTTATGCACTCAAAGCTAACGAACCAACAAGCTCAAAGTGATTACATAGAATGCATTGCAAGCCAGTGCAAAAGGAAAACCACATGGAAAGAAATTTTCAAATTAGCGATTTTATATTAAAAGATATATATATATATATATATAGGCAATGAAAATCACCTCTGAACTACTGTAAGCACGAAGAACAGTAAAAGGCTGTGGTTTGCCACGAACATCATAGAACACCACTCGACCATTACTAGTTCCTGCTGCCAGAATCCAACCATCATCTCTAAATGCCAAAGAAGAGAAAGGTGCCTCATAAGCAATGCAAGATGAGGGCCTTCTAGACCCTGAATCATAAGTGTATAGCTTCTTATCCAGCCCAACGCTTGCAATTATCTGTCACATGGAGAACATTAGACAACATAATGTTCAACTACTTACCAAAAATTCTGACCCAAAAAGGATTTCACTGATTCACAGCTAGCAAATATTTCTCTTCTTGTCTATGTCAATTAAATGCAAAAGGGAGATGTGTTAAAAAGACAAACACCAGACCTTGTCATTGGATGGTGAAAAGCTGATCCCAGCAGTAGGTGCAGAATGTTGTTTCAACCAAGAAACCTGTAAATATGATCATTATGAGCTAAAACATCATTTACAGCCCGAAATAATACTGGCCACGGTGTGATGAGAAATTAATAATGGTAGCACTAGTATACCCAACTTAAATTGGCCAAAACCAAACTCTGATGAATAGAAGAAAAAAGAGATAGGACAGATGCATGAATGACTTCACTATAGTGTATGACACAAATTTCCATGGGCATGTAAGCAGCACACTCTACTCATTTTAGAAACGATGCGCAACTTGAGAGTTGTTTCAAGGTAAAGAGCAATCTGATTCAATATCTGAAGATTATTTAGAATAAAACTATTTGCTAAACCAAACTGTTTTACTCATTTTGTCTTCTGAATGCACTTTCCTAAATATTACAATGCCACACACTTCATCTAAGATAACAATTACTATAATGATAATGACAACTCAAGCACAAAATGAACAACATGTTTCCAACAAAGTATTTGTGATCTAGTTTTGAAAGGACTGAGGTAGGTCCAACATTCTGTAAGTGAGAAGAAGTTCTTCTGATGCATACAAATTATTGTGCCATATCAGATTCCCTATAATATGCACTTGTTTACAAAAACAATAGTGAAAACATTGCAAACCTTTGGACTACGACCAGTTGTATCCCACAAATGTACAGTCCCATCATCACCTGCAGTCACCAAAAGGTGTCTACTAATTCGTGAGTAATCAAGCACCCTCAGTACCTGGCCTTAAAACCATCAGACAAACAATTAGCTTGATTACCAGAGACTCCAAATCACAAACACTAGAAAAGAACTCTGCTGCAAGAAACTAAACAACCTGTTCATTAGGGTCCTTCAGTTCAGCAGCCCTTGCTCCGGATGCAAGGCTATGGAGAATAAGATCTCCACTTAAACTGATAGAAGCCAAGTGCTCATCTTTGCAATTGTACATTGCACTAGTTATAGTATTGGTATGACCCCTCAACCATTTGATGCAGCGTTTCCTCTGCAGGTCCCATATTCTTACAACTTGACTGCTTCCTCCAGAACATATATATCTGGATCCCTTGTTGCTAAAACTAATAGTCAATACAGATTCCTGAAAAATTGGAAAAGACCTAAAAATAAGTTAATACATTAGACCAAGAAAGCCGATTTCTTCACAAATATAGAGATTAGTTTACCATAACCAACTGAAACCAGAAGCATGAATGACAACTCTAGGAAACCAAAAAATTAAAGTTCACGGACTTTGCCACACAGAAGATAACTCGTCAAATAATGGTTTTATTACAAGACATTGCTGGAATGGGAAAGAGGAAGAAGTCATGTGGTGCTCTATCTTTGAATCTCTAGAAGATAGAACGATTGGTACTAAAAGTATATATGTAGACAAATCCACATGCTTCAACTTTAATTCCTCTAGAAGAGAGAAACAAAGATATTTCAATTTGCAAATATTATGTCCTCCAGAAGCTAACAAAACATTGAAATTGATGGCGGATTGAACCGAGAAGAGAGATTACCTCAATATTGTCAGCACTATCAGTCCCGGCAACAGGTATTGTCCCCATGCTCTGCCCATTTTTCCTCCACAATGATATCTTCTTATCATCCCCAGCACTTGCAACTACTAAATCTGCAATAATCATATCGCAAACAAAATCATTAGTGAAATAATAAAAAAGTATACTAAGCCTCTGTTCAGTTTCTGAGAAAATGCATAAGAAAACCTGATTCAATATCCCTCTCAACTAAGGCTAACAAATCATTTGCTTTGAGTCCAATGTCTCATTTAGATAGATCCACTAAATATCTTAAACACACTATTATTTCTTTTTCTTCCTCCCGCTTATCAACAATCAAACAGATCCTAATCTAAAGCTCCAGTCAATTAGGTTAAATAAACTGCGATTAATTTAACTAAGAAGAATTCATCATTTAAACAAAATAATAACATAGACAACACTCACAATGATGCTCCTTTCAAAATCCTCCAATTTTTTAGCAACAAAACAAGCTCTAATTTTTCTGATTAAAACATTATCATCTATACAAGGGAACGTAAATTAAATTTAAAACCTCATGAAGCTAAAAATAAATTTTAAAGATCAAATAAAACAACACAAAAATACTTCCAAATCAAAATTACATTTAAGAAATGGAAATTTTCAACAACTGTACAGAGCAGTACGAAGGTGAGTTAGTGAGTGACTCACTGGTGTGGTTCCACTTGACGGAGTTGACAAGACAACCCGGGGATGGCGTGTAGCTTAAAATGCAGGGATCGCCGGGCTCATCGGACACATCGAAGAGCTTCACGGTGTCGCCGCCGCTCACCGCCAGCGACCGCGTTGATGGATCCGCCAAGCTCATCATTATCTACAGAGAATTTTGAACGTAGTTCTAATTTTCCCGGAAAATGTTTGTTCAGCGGTGAAGATAGAGAGAGAAATTTGATGATAAAATGGGGAACCCTATCTGAAAGAGAGAGGCAAAATTTTAAATGAGTAAAGAGGTAATCAAAGTGGGCGCCTTTATATCCCTCTCAAATCATGACCCCCCTCCAAAACTCCACTATTTAGTTTATGCATTTTAATTGTTATTGATATTAATAATAATAATTAATTAAAATACAAAAAAAAAACCACACCTTGAAGAATAAAATTATCATTATTATTTTTATTCCTTCTTAATACATATTAAGAGAGCTAAGTAATTAATTTATAGATAAATATTTGATTTAAATATTAAAATTTTAAATTCAAATATCACTAACATCAAATTTGAGAATAATTAATTATTTAAAAAATAGTGATTAAGTAATTATCAAATTTTTATTTTTAAAATTAATTTCTCATCAATAATAAATTTAATTTTTTAAGGTGTTTTCTTTCCAAATTTCCTTTTTTTCTGAAAAAAAAAAAAATTATAGCAACAAACATCTGCCCTTGCTTGCAAGGTTGCTTGATGACAAAAGAAACAACAATAATAACGGTCATTGTCACAGTTAGGAAGCAAGCTTCTATCAAGGAATATAATACTTGAGATCATGTAAACAACTGCCTCTTGTCTTGGTCGACTTCAATACAACAGCAGCAGCACACAGACAGAGCCTTCAATGCAAACAAGAGAATCATAGCAACATGTTTTACAGCCGGAAAAGGGTATTAACCAGGCACCTGAACTATTGATAAAATACAATAAATATTGCAACCAGTTGCTATTGACTATCTTCAAGATAGAAGGGGGGAAAAAAGTGTGAGATTAGTTGATATAAAAAGCTCAAACAGTAAACAAGTGCCTGCAAAACCAGGATCTTCTTTAGGAGGTGTAAAAGCGGACATCTTTAGGTGCCAAGAGACGCACGTACTTGATCTAAATCGGATATATATTGATTTATATACATATGCAGTAAAAAAATAAGTATCACAACGGAGGAAATATGACAGAGAAAAGCAAATAAAAAAGTTTCTGGCTTTTAGTCCCCTACAAAGAGTTTGTCCCTGGATCTGTCTAGCCTTTCACCTGGCTTGCCTTGCCTTCCTTCAAGTCAAAAGTTCAGTTCTTAAGCAGGTAACCTTCCGTTTGGGAATTTTTCCCCAGAAATGAGAAAAAGTCTGCAAGAGAGGAAGTAATTCCAGTCAAAAAAGGTGCCACAGTAGTTGCAATTGAATATAATTTGGACTAAATAAAAGCATCAGGGACTGCATTAGATGCAAAACAATTCAAATATCCCACAAATACATTGCGACAAAAGATGGAATAAACAAAAACAATTAGAGTATTTAAACATCTACTAAGTTACCAATACCCCACTCTTTGTTCAATACCAAGAGTACATTTGGCATGTTTTACAAACAACACTTCAAAAAAAGCACATTTCCTTTGCAATTATACATGCATTTTCCACCTACTAGGGAAGAAATAGATATTTCCAAATTAAGAACGACTATCAAGGATTGACACACTGTTATGTTAATTCTATCTAAAAATCCAAATACATGTCTTTGTTGCAACATATGAGGCCTGGTGTATTTGCAGAGGAAAATCAAAGATATGGGAGATTTTTTTATTAAGCATTTTTAAAAAGGTTACAAAAAGGAGTAACAACCACAAAATTTACCACCACAGAAAAACACCAATAGCTGAAAGCATTGGGGGTTAGGTTGGCATCAACTATGCGTTCAATGAAGCAAGTTGTTTTCATAAATACACAAAATCTTGAAATATGTTCAAAAGAAATCAAGTTCAATGTGGTACTTTAAGCAGAATGAGTCCTTCAACTTATCATAATCATCCAATTACATTTTTGTTCTTTTATGAACAGAGAATCTAACACTTTAGTGCATCCTCATAAATTTGGAATGAACTGAATTGCCAACTATGATACAAAGAAGCTTATCAGATAATAGAAGAAATTAAGGAATAGATGATGCATTGTTCCTCTCAGTTTCCATCCTACCATGGTTTTCAAGAACAAAAGATGATAGCATAACTATAGACAGAATTTAGTTAAGCAACTTAAATACAAATTTCAGAAATTTTTTTATTCAAAACACCTCCACCATTCCCCCCAAAGAAGGAAAAAGAAAGAAGTAAAAAATACAATAAATGATCATTTTCAGCTTACCTTGGTTAAGCCTAAGGATATTGGGAGAATCACATTTTTGTTGACACCATGAACTTCACTTTTTTCTCAGCAGGCTTGAGTATCTGGAAAGAACACACCAACTCTTCATCAATACTCATCATTGCACCAGCATTATCAAATTCACCACAATAGTTCGGGGCCGAGAATATGGTGACAAGTTGCCTGTCGGCAAAGAATTCATACCCATCCTCCACAACCTAGAATAAGTTATTTTGTTAGTATCCACAGAATAAGTTGCACAAGTGAATGAAACCATTTCATCCCCCTTCCCTCACAAAAAGGAAAAAAAAAAATGGAAAAAGAAAGAGTAGGAACATCAACCACCTGATGGGCACGGCATACAAGATCCAAATCATGCTTTTTTAAGAACTCTGACACCTTGTCAGGGCCAAAGGTATAAGAAACTCCTCTGTCATTCATTCCCCATCCCTTAACATCTCTACCCGGGTCTGACCATAGCAAATCACAAAGCAAGCCAGTGTCAGGAACGGCAGTAGGACGAGTTAAGTTTCTAATCTGATCCAGGTGCGAGAGATCAGGGGAAAGACCACCATGCATGCACAATATTTTTTCATCTATAAGAGCCGCCACAGGAAGGCAGTTGAAACAGTCAGTAAAGGCTTTCCAGAGTCTCACATTAAACCGCCTCTTGCACTCATCATAAAATCCATAAATTCGATTAATAGAAGCGCATTCATGATTTCCTCTTAAAAGGAAAAAGTTCTCTGGATATTTTATCTTGTAGGCAAGCAGAAGGCATATTGTTTCCAAACTTTGCTTGCCACGATCCACGTAGTCCCCTAAAAATAAATAATTGGCTTTTGGAGGATAACCTCCATATTCAAAAAGCCTCAATAAATCACTATATTGTCCATGTATGTCACCTGCAAATACAAGTAAAGGTTTTGTGAAGTCGGAAAGAAGAAATTTAGGACAGTAATGATAACAAATTCAAGCGAATAATCAGAAAAGACCAAATAAGCCGCTTATTCTAAGTATGTAGAGGTGAAGAAAGAAACATGTTGTTAAATACGGTCTGTGATTTGCTGGAATGTCTACTGACATTCAGTTCCTTCAACGTTATACTTAATTTCTTATAAGATAATGGATTTGAAGCTTGAGCCAGTTATTCTGTTGCAACCAGTCCTGAATGAAGACCAAGCAATATGTTGAAAGGATTGTCAATACAAACCGCTTACTTTTAAACCTTCATGTCAAAATCCCTTGCGTTTTGTCTGATCTTATGTGGCCATCAAACGTGTAATTCCTCGAATACCACTTATTTAGATAGAACCTTAAATTTGTACATGACTTGTATAATTCCAAAACTTTTAGTCTTAAATCCCATGGCTTCTCGTGAATCAAAAAGTGTACATGGTAGGTAGGATTCAAGATTATTAATCATGTGTAAGAAAGAAAAAAGCAACAATAACCCAACAACACACCGATCATTCAGTTCTCATAACCTAAACACAAGGTACATTCTATAACAACGTAAGTAATGAGACTTGTGAGCAAAATTCCATAATTTTCAGAGTCAATAATTTTTTTTTTTCCTCCTCCTAAAAAATGCCAATGTCAACATCGACACCGAATCTCTCAAGCCCTATTATAACAAAATAATAAACACCAAACGCCAAATAATGCTAACAGAAGATCACATAACTACCCCAAAACATTGAAAAACACATAAAATTTAATTGTTTATTCATGTATTTACAATCCAATATATCCAGACACCAAAATTGCAAAAAGAAAAGTTAATAACAAAAAAGCCAATATATACCCCAATCAATTTATAGAAATAAATAAAGTACCACAAATTTTCATGGGGGCCTCAAGTTCGAGCAAGTTAGGTTGCCTCATAAAGATATCTCTAGAGGCAACGCAAAGCTGCTTGATCTCAGCCTCCGAGAGCTGGACCTGTTTTCCGGGTCTGGCGAATCGGACCTCCGTGAGGCGATTGATTATGTCGTCCAATAACTTCGCGTCCATGGTTGCCTGCCCTTGGGTTGCCATTCGATATTTATTCAGATCCTCCTTCAATATAATCGCAATGCGAAATAAAAGGGACAGGGACTCTGGGTGGAAGCGTTTAGTTTTGTTTCAGCTTTCGGTCTTGCTAAGTTTCCTGTCCGATCAATTTTCTTTAGTGGGTCAAAAATACTTATTTATTTATTTTTATATAAAACATAGAAGATGGAGACGACTGCAGCTCCTATGCCACGAACAATGATGGATTTTCGGTATAAAACACAAAAGATGGAGACGGCTACGTCTCCTATGCCACGAACAGTGATGGATTTTCGGTTGGCAGAATATCTTTTCGACGTCGTTTAAGTTATGCCAAGATCCATGCCTTATACGTCGTCGTTTCGTGGTTCCGGACGGTTTTCCTTCATTTCAAATTGGCTCCAAGTATATCCAACAACTTCTATGACTTAATTGATTTCTTTTAATCTTTTAAAAAAAATTAAAAGTTATTACTAGCTGAAACACTCTATCTATCATGTTAATAAAATTAATATAATAAAATTATTTAATTAATAAATAAAATAAAATTTTATTTATTTTGTAATAAATAAAATAAAATTTTATTTATTTTGTAATAAATAAAAAATTAAAATAATTTTTATAATTTTTTTATTACACTAATGAAAGGATAATTTTTTTAATTACTGCCTCATTTATTTTTTTCAATAATTGAGATTTGTGAATAATTATTGTGTAATTATGAAATAATTATGGGTATGAATATTTATTAATTAAAAATTAAAATTAATAACAACAATTACAAGCATTCCCGCACGAAGCATGAGTGAAAAACATATGCCTAGTGGCAGTTTATATCATAAACACAGCAATCAGATGATATGTGGAACAGATAATGGAATACATGGAATGATCCATCTCATTGGTCTTGTTTAACGTAAACAGAATGTGATTCTGCATAATTTAAAAGGCAACAGAAATCAGGATCCATCAACTGACCAAAAGAAGATTATTTGGAGTGAAAGCAACTGACCCTCAATTCCTAAAATGCAAAAAGCAGGTGCTGCCTGGCAATAGTTAGCCGCTTTTCGAAAGCAACGCGGAAAATATTATGCAACACGCAAAGGAATATTTCCCACCATGGTCATAGCTCACTAGCTGCTTTCCCACAATCTAAAATCCCGGGAAAACAGTATTGCTTTAAGTTCATATGACAACGAAATATAGCTTTATTACCTGTGATCTAATGGGTTGTACAAACAAAGTAATTTGTAATTGAAAATGGATTTTCAAAGCTGCCATGCAAAGCAAAAGCCACCCAGGTGTTAGTTGGCATTGGAATAGAAAATTCATGGCTTTATTGTTGAAATTTTGGAGATTCCTGCCCGTGGGGATTTGGGTATATGTTCGTGTTCCCCATTGGTACAGTTGCTGTAAATTAAACAAAGTAAAGCTACTGAGCTCTCTGAAAATGGTGAAATTTTTTCCGGTTCAGATCTCAATGTTTTTCGTCGGTATAAAAAGGAATGCAGCATCTTGTTTGTATTATATTCGACCTGTCTTCCATATGACAATTGCAGTCCCTATATTGTTTGCCTGAAAGAAGGAGAAAGAAATCTTGATGACTAGCACAGTCGTTGTAAATTTTAATAGTTAGAACTTAGTCATCAACATCCTTTAAATATGTTAGCAGACAGCAGTATCTTTTGTAGAGGAGGGTTTTGACGAGCTTTTAGATTGAATGAAAGTACGTGCGCATGTATTTAGCTGACATTGCGAGGGAAGTCCACAGAAATTTGGCCTAAACAAAGGAGTTGAAAATTCAAATTCGCCGGCTCCCTCACCCATCAGAAGCACCTTTATTGTACCATTTTAATGACTTTTAAGAATGTCTAAAACTTGTCTGTCTGTCTCGTTTCTGTAGACCACAGTGTTCCGCGCCTCAAAAAGAATAACAGAAACATGACCGGAAGTAATCAAGTATTTGACTTTCCTGGATCATTTATAAATCTGGACTTACACGACTCAATAATAATATTTGAACCAAAAACAAAATAGAAATCAAACTTGTTGTTATGGTATTGACTCTTTCAGGATTTCAAGCAGATCCCAGATAAATCCCAGATAGCGCAACACTAACGGTCGGTATATAATTTAAAAGAATATCTTGCTCGTTAAGAATTTTTAATTGCAGGTATCCTCATTTTATTAGAATTTGGATCTGCAATATTTTCTGAAATATATAGTCATGGAATTGTATGTGCAGAAGTCAATCTGAAGTTTTAAAAATAACCCAATTACAACATGACTTTGTTAATCATTTCAAATAAACACCCTCTCAAAATTGAAATTAACTAGACAGAAAGCAAAGAGAAAGAGAAAGAGAGAGAGAAAGAAAAAGGAAAGAAAATAGTAAAAAAATTCTCACAAGCATCATGCAACCCATTCGTGCAAATTAAACATGATTATATATATATATATATATATATATATTTCTCTCTTTCGATTTTGAGCCGTCCATAAACCTTTAACAATCTCAGCAGATTCCCTCCCTCACCACACATATCTTTCTGCCGTGGTCGTTTTCCCTCTCTCTTCCTTCCTTTCTCAAGCCAAGAATCTCTTTCTCTTCACTTCCTTTCTCTCCTCCAGATTCTTCTCTCTCTCTCTTCTTTCTTTTTCGAGTATTCATCCCTCTTTTAACGATGCCTATTGCATTGTTCTCTTCTTTCTCTTTCTGCCCACTAATTTCCTTCTCTCCTTCTATCGTTTTCGTCTCTGTATTCCGGCCAAAGCTACTCATAATAATAATAGGCTTCCACCATCCATGGCTCCTCCATCGTCAAGCGTCAACCATATCTCTAATCCTTGTATTTATGGTACGTTCTCTATTTCAAATCTTTCTAAGCTTTATAGTATATTGTTATTCAGTATAAGGGTTTTCCAAAGCTTCTGTTGTTTTATTTATGCTAATAATATAAGCTTTATATTATCCATCATAAAGTAAGCGATACAATGTATTGTGTGTTATTACAAATTAAAGCTATAATAAAACGTTAGACTCATGGAAAATATCAATTTGATTGGCGGGGTGTTGGGGGTTTATTATATTTGTATACTGTTTTTGGTAAGCAGGGGAATTTGTTTCTTCGTACGCAGAGAGAAAGTCTAGCTTTATGAAATGGCTGAGTAAGCTTTTTAAGAGTACCGGTTCTAATCGTGGAGGAGGCGGCAGCGGCGGCGGAGGTGGCGGCAGTACAAGTGACCGTCATCATCCACGGTTTCTTGGGGACGAAAGCATGGTTTGGTCTGCACCCCGTCAGTCCTTGGTAACAATACCTAACTCGATCACCATGTATTTTTTTTTAACTTAAAAATACTATTAATTTCACACCGACATTTGTTTGCATTTTTTTTTTGTTACACTTGTTTGCGTTCTCTTAGAATCGGGGATTATTGATATAATCAAACAAAAAAAAAATACCGTCTGTAAAAAAATAAAAAAAATGAAAGACCTTTTAACTAGTTATACTAATGTCAACAGGACGACCGTTCAAGAACTGAGAGGGAGAAAGAGGAATTAGCTCATGCGATTGCAGTTTCACTGGCTGAAGGTTTGAAGAGACCAAAAGGTAATTACTTATTCCCTTTTTTTTTTTGGTTCTCTCTGGAAATTCAGAACTGGGTCTGCATTTTCCAGGACAAAGACGGTGGACAGACACTGACGACGATTTTGCTCGGGCACTTCAGGATAGCATGAATCCTTCATATCCTCCTTACGGCCAAACTCTTTATTATCCCATAGGATATAAGTAAACTCTTATCATCGTATATTTACGGAATTAATTCTGGTAGCTGATGCAAAATTTTGGTTTACTCGTATTTTTATGCATTGAACTTGCAGATTATGTAGTGGCTGCAACCGTGACATTGGATATGGCAATTATCTGGGGTTTATGGGAACATATTTTCATCCAGAATGTTTCCGTTGTCATTCTTGTGGTTATCCAATTACTGAACACGAGGTATATATTTTCATTTTCCTGAATTCCCAACTATTCTTCTACTTTGTTTAGTGCACTCCAGGCAGCGGCATTTGTTTTGACCAAGGAGATGTAATTGCAATGCTGGTTTCTGCTTTATTTTTAACAGCTATTATTTTGTTCCACAACCGATGTATCTGCAATCAATTCAGCATGCACGTACCGGAGATAGAAATTTTCTTTTATCCGGTTGTTAACTGGTTTTCTTTTTTTTTTTCTCTTGATTCAAGTTTTCGTTGTCAGGAAAGGATCCTTACCACAAGTCTTGTTTCAAGGAGTTAACACATCCCAAATGTGAAGTTTGCCACCAATTTGTAAGAGGAATTAACTTCAATTTCATTGAAATTATATTGCTTGATATCGTTTGTTCTTTATTTGGCCAGTATGTTATTTCCATTTTCTGCCAAATTTCAGATTCCAACAAATGGAGCTGGTCTGATCGAATATAGGTGCCATCCCTTTTGGTCCCAGAAGTATTGCCCGTCTCATGAGCATGATCACACATCTCGGTGCTGCAGTTGTGAACGTCTGGAGGTGCTAATTTAAGCTTAACGCAGTTCTTTTTCGGATAGTTTGATCACCAGATATATATGAAATGAGAAATGACCCTTGAAAATTTGTGATTGATGCCTACATCTCTGTTTTTGTTTGCAGTCCTGGAATGCTAGATACTATTCCTTGGAAGACGGGCGGAGTTTGTGCTTAGAGTGTATGGAATCTGCTATTATGGACACTGGAGATTGCCAACCTCTGTACTGTGCCATCAGAGACTACTATGAAGGAATGAATATGAAGCTGGATCAGCAAATTCCCATGCTTCTTGTTGAAAGACAAGCACTTAACGAAGCTATTGTGGGGGAGAAGAATGTTAATACATGACCTTTTGCCCTCAATTTTAGCATTTTGGTTTCCGGAAACATTGCTCTGATTCTAGTTTTTTTTCCAGGGCTATCATCATATGCCTGAGACAAGGGGTTTATGTCTTTCTGAAGAGCAGACTGTCACAAGTGTATGATATCACAAGAATGGCTAAATTATTTTCCTTAATTAAACTTGGAAGCATTGCTTAAAGGATCAACATTAATCTAATTGCTCACCCTATGTTTTCAATTGTTACGTGCAGATATTCAAGAGGCCAAGACTTGGGGGCAACAGACTGATAGGAATGAGGACTCAACCCCAGAAGTTGACTCGGAGATGTGAAGTTACTGCCATTCTTGTTCTTTATGGTCTTCCAAGGTAATGTTTCCATAAATTTATATGCGTCTTCAATTCTGAATCCTCTTTTCAGATGGCAGTTTGTTTCAGCGGTTTACCATGGAAGCGTCTCTGAACTCTGTTTATTCTCTCGCGAAATGCAGACTATTGACAGGTGCTATTCTTGCCCATGAATTGATGCATGGATGGTTACGTCTTAAAGGTATATGGGCAAAATTTTTTTCTTTGGAAAAATCTTTGAAAATGCACTGCTTTTTAAATTCTTCATTTCACTTTCATCGGTGCAGGCTACCGCAATCTTAATCATGAAGTAGAGGAAGGTATCTGTCAAGTGCTTTCATACATGTGGCTTGAATCAGAAGTTTTGCCAGTGTCGAGAGACATGCCATCTACGTCATCTGCTTCATCATCTTCAAAGAAAGGTGGAAAATCTGGAGTTGAGAAAAAACTCGGTGAGTTTTTCAAGCATCAAATTGCCCACGACGCTTCTCCAGCATACGGGGGAGGATTCAGAGCTGCTAATGCAGCTGTCAATAAGTATGGCTTACGACGAACCCTGGAACACATTCGCCTCACAGGAAATTTCCCTCTGTGATGCTCTTATGAAATGAATCGACTATATCATCCTCAGCTTCATGGGCTTCCAAGATTGTAATCTTGTGAAAGTGTCACAGCTGATCACAGAAGCTTAAGCAGCTTCTCCTCTTAAAAAGTTGAAGGAGGTTAAACGATGATACATGTCCAAACTGCCCTTTTCAAGCCTAATAATACACAATTTTATCATTGTTTGTGCCATAGGAATGAATGATTCTACTAGTTCAATTCTTTTTGGGCAGAATTTTCAGATTCCTAGGTTTTACTGTTTTGATCTTTTATGTTACTCCACCCTTTATAAAACAATATCATTTGGCCTAGATTATGGCACATGCCATTCTTAATAGAACAACATTCTCCATCTAGAATACAATGCAGCAATCTTTTATGTTACACCACCTTTATAAAACAATATAATACCGCTACAACTTGTACAATCTGGAAATAAAATTATTGTTTCAAAGTCGAGCAAATGAAAAAAAAAAGAAATTTAAAAGAAAATCTCACAACAACTAATTTCTTGATTTTGTCTTGGATGTCAATCAACTTAAGGAGTTTAACAAGCAACAAATTGTATCCCATGGAGCTACAATCCATCGAGCTTATGGAAGGAAACCTCCTCCTACTTGATGCGTTCATAATTGCAGATACTGATATTTCAAGTGCAAAGGGAAGAAAAACTTCGTTGTGAGGAACTCAAAAATGAAACTCTAATCAAATTGTTTTATTTGAGAGTTATGAAGCTAACTATGTTGAGTACACTTGATACCATTCACTATGCTATACAAGGAAAAATATGATTCTCACAGCAGAATCACATGATTAACCACCATGAAAAAGAAAGTTGCATGAAACTCAATAGCCCATGCTATCACATCATGACTCGAAGACCCCATAGTTATAGCCCCAGACAGAAAGTCAGACGGGTGATGGTGACAACTATAATCCGGCAGAAGTATCTGCTAAAAGCATCTTCAATGTTTCATAAGTCATGAAACATATGCCAAAACCCGGAACCACTTTGTAATATTCAGGTAGAATACCTCTGTACAAACCGCGAAAGCCTTCGGTCTGGATTATGTGCTTAAATGTTCCAAAAAGACCTGTTGTGTAAACCCTGGCTCGGCCACCTACCCCTTCCAGTTGTTTTCGACGCCTCACCAAATCTAGGGGGAATGTTGCTGCAAATGATGAAAAGAACAAAAATGAAAGGGAATGCATGCAGTATTTGTATTGAAATTCCTCTACTGTATCTGTAAGGACCAGTAATTCCTTTGGGTCTCAAATACTTCTCAACCACCAAAAGAAAGGCAAGGGATAAAGTGCCCATTTCTGTCAACCAAAGCCAACCATTGTAGAACCATGTACACTTATCTCTCAAGATAAAATCAATGGATGGGCTCCAAATCAGGCTATAAATATATTTGAAGTAATCCATCTATCATTGCATGATTTCTGACACATGCAGCAGAACGAATCAGAAGCAACAAGAATTTTATTTAAATGATGCAGTCAGTTTGACCTATAAGTGTGCGTTTGCATCACTAATTCATTTTCAAATCTAGCTAAATTGAATGTCTAAGTGGAAAAAGAAAATAAAAAAACCGTGATTAATCTCAAATCAATGAATAGTTTCAAGACAAACGCACAAAAAGGCTTGCAGGACTCCAATCTCTTTAGTGAGAAGCATACCTCAAACAGGTCACCTCTCACATATAAGTTCACCTGAAAGTAGTGCCACCTTAAGATGGAACCAACTGCAATGCTAGGGGTTGACAAACTATTCAGAAATGTTGGAGAATTAAGAGTTAATCAAAACAGGATCTTCACAGTTCACACAAAAAGATAAAGACAGGCAAATGATAAAAAAGCATTATTATTATTATTATTATTATTATTTTTCCTTGTTGACTTCCATACTAAAACCCCCAAATGCCAGATAAAAAAGCTACAGCACTTGTTCGAAGGCTCTAGTAGGGATCAGACTGGTTAGATGCTTGACAGCACCACATCCTGCATCTCTGCATCAAAAGCATGGTAAACAGCTACATGTATTAACTTCTTTAGTTAGAAATTGACAATGACTAATCAAACAAACATGTGTCTTCGAACCTAATTAACATTATATACGGTAGTTAAAGTTGAGGACAGTAACAAAGGAATAAGTGGACAAATTCAATCACCTATCTATTTTTCAATAGCATACAACGGACAGAACTGAACATAAAAAGGAAAAATGAGGTCTTTCAAAATCTGAGAAATTTCTAAGCTAGGAGGTCCAAAATTACTCACCTGTTGATGATGCAATGCCTGAAAGACTGCCACATGCCAAACTAACCAGGACAGTAGAATTGTTCGGCCTGATGTAAAGACAATATTATTGCATTGTCAAGAACTGGAAGAACACAAAAATGACCATATGAAAGGCAAAACTGAAACGTAAAATTGTTGAATCAAACAGTGGGATTATCACCTTTGTGACTGCCAAAAAGATCTCAAGCTCTCATATACTGAAAAGCTTATTGCTATACTGGGCCCAACACCCTGCACGAATGTCAAAGGTGAGGTCAACTATCCACCCAAATAGTATTCACATTGAATAATAATAATAAATGAAAGAAAAAGCTTACCAAAAGTGTTGCACCAAGTCCCTTATAGAGGCCAAAAATTCCCTCCTCTCTGCAAATAGTTAGTAATGAATGACAGATACCTCTGTAGTAGATCACGTTTGTCTGCAAAAGTTGTATACAAGTTAATGAAGCAAATGGACAAGTAAAAAGAGGGAGAAAAATACTAGCAGCATCCAAGTTTGCAAGAGATTAAGCAAAACATTTAAGGAGTGTTGTTCTAATTATAATTGAATTCCAAAATATAAGCTTTAGAGTCCACTGTGAAAAAAAACTGAAGTCACTAATAACCACAACTAAAGGTCAATTAAACATGATAACAACACTGCATCAATCAAAAATATCCTAGACAAGTAACCACTAGCATTAATATATAAGAGTAAGGAAATGGTCTACCATAATGGTAACTGCATAAAGCAATAGTATTGTCACAAAGCAAGCTAACTAATGCATTGACAACCTTGTATAACATTAGCGTAAAATTTGGTCACCAGCCTATATTACCAAGGATATGCTGCTCTCACCTGAGCTGCAAGACGTGTCCTCACAAGATCCAATGGGTACGTAACAGATGCAGCTGTTATTCCTGCTAAACCACCACCCACAAAATGCACAAAATGATCTGAACTCATATTTTCCCCTTGACTTTCCAGTCCTGGAATCACATGTAGCAACTGGAACACAGAAAGACTTAAGTTATAAAGAGAAATTGCAGCACCAACCACTGACATAGATTTATAGCATAGAAGATATTTATTCATATAATAGTTGCACCAACATTTTTGTACTGCTCGTATGCATAAAAGTTGACAGAAGAATATGGTAGACGGTGTGCAATTGTGACCAGATTTCCTTTCCAGAAAGCCCTAAATCCTTCTTCCCTAACAATTCGTGAAGCCTCATGACAAATGCTAGCTTTTCTCAATGTAGCAGCATCGGAGTGCATGCCTTTCACCTGCAGAAAAAAATTAACGATGTCAAGGAGACAGGCTTGGTGGTGTAAGCTGAGCAAGAAACCACAAATACAAAAAAATAGAGAAAAAATATGCATTTATTCCGATATATTTGAATATCCTGTGAACCCACCAAACTATATGAATTAAAACATATAAAACAAATCAGTATTCAAAGGCATGACTGACCAACCCAATTTACATTTTTACCACCTTTTACAGTCTGGGGATAATTTGTAACCCAAATACTACTGTTAAGAAACAATTCATGGCACCCAAAATCTCATATTACCTCTAATATAGCAGTTTTACATTTCATCCTTATTCAATTCATAGCCACCACAACCGCAAGCATAATGTATTTTCTATTGCACCTCACTTTTATGCACTTACTAATTTCCACATTTCACTGCCCGTCTCTTTTAACTTCACTTTCTCAACCTCAGCCACAGACCAATACCCAATTACACCATTCAAAATTTTCTGCGCTCTTGCCCTTGTTCGCCCCACTGATTTTGCAACTCTTGATCTCACCTCAGCTAACCCCGATACTAAAGGAAATGAAAAGTATCATAGTAACATTTTATACCAACTAATAAATGAATATAGACACCAAACACTATCCTCAACTGTAACCCAGAACTCCCTTGTCATTCTTCATTTCCCCAACCTAAAAAACAAAATCCCCTCTACCACATTAGCAACACCAAACACTCTTAAATCTCAACCAACCAAACCTGACCCACAAAACATTGCAAACAAGCTAAAAATGGGTGCCGTAAAAAAATTTAAAAAAATTGAGGAAGCCTATGAACAAACCTGAAATAGAATGGTAAGTCTTGCAAGAGGAGCCGTACAGGTTTTACTAAGAGCACCTGCTGCACCTCCTGCAAAAAGCTGGGACATAGTTCCGATCTGGGACTGATTCTGCAACATCCGTTTCTGTTGCTGCGATATTTTCTCCACGGAAAAGCTTCCATTGTCTGAACTCAAACCTCTCTGCCCTCCCTCTACCACCCTCACTCTTGCGTCCGTTTGCATCTCTAATGTCAATCTAAACAGTCTCTCTGTCTCAAGCTTTTCCTTTTGTATTCGAAACGTTAATGAAGATTATTTCTTTGCAATGAAGGAAGATCAAACAATCGTGTATTTAACGAATGAAACGATTAAACGAGTAAAGAATTACGAACCCAATTCTTGAAACACAAAAACACGGTAGAAATTTAAACTTTGAAAATTTAGCACAAAATTCAAAAAATTTTCTTCTGTTTCTTCGTAATTTTCGGTTCTTCATTTCGTTTCTCTGCTTAAAGTGATCCAAGAGAGAGATAAACCATAATCAAACGACATCTGTCGTTTCGAAGGTTGATGTTTAAGTGAAAGGTAATAAGTCAGAGTTTGCGTCTTCCTCAAACTCAACGAACCTACATCAGAGTTTCTCTGTTCTGAGTTGTATTATAGCATGTACCCAAGTTACGAAATCAATTGCTGGCGTTATGTAATCACCGTTGAAAGCGTATACATTTCACATTCGATGTCGTGTTCAACTTAGAGCGGGCAAACGTTTCGCGCTAGCTTACAAAGGGAAAGTCGCGCGTGTAAGCCAGTTTGAACGTCCGAAGATTTGCTTCGGAATATTCTTCCAAGTTGAGTACAAGGTGGCCTGCCTAAATTTGTCGTAAGATTCAATGGAAGTAAATTACACGTGGGTAGAGTTACTGAAGTCGGTTAACGAAACTGTCCACTGATCTAACGACACGTAACATGATGTTTGGTGGAATACAAAACTGAGGTGATTTTTGTAAATTGGCACGTCGGTTGGGTGATTTTTGAGGATGGAAATTACGTGGGAATTGATAATTTCCATTTTCTAATAAGAAATTTAATATTATATTTAAAAATATAAAATAAAATTTAATATTTAATATTTTTATTCCGCGGTTGTGGATTATAGGAGGATGGTCAGAACTAATAGTATGAATGCGCTTTTAATCGAGTTAGAAGCAAAGAAACATTCTTTTAAATTTTGAAAACATTTAAAAATTACAATAAAAATAATAGCAAAAAAATTAATTATTTATAATTTCTGTACTTAATTTTTTTATTTTTAAAACATCCTTTTAAGGTTGTATGTTAACACATCAATGGACAACAAGTTTGTTAAATATTTTGCTTTCCTGCACTAAAAATTAACTAACATGGCAGACAATGAGCCAGTTCTGTACCACGAATGGTAACAGCAGGTAAGAAACGATTTCCAATTACATTCAAGACAGTGCCCCGTCATGGACAATCACAGAAGTTTTATTCAACTAAATCCGTGAACAAAACTTGCGCATCTCCTGGAAGTTTACTCAAATTAATCCTGTCTCTCCACTCTGTTGATACAAAAGCAAAAGAAAATTTCGGGCAGCATGATCGAGCATGGCAGCATGCATTAGCTGGCCTTTAAATTTTTTCTAAAGATGCTGATTCTGAGCTTCAGAACCTTTTTCCATTTCCTCTTCAGCTTCCATTTCGAGATCAAAATGGCGAGGCACGCTTATAGGAAAGGGCCCTGATAACTCATTTCCATTATTCTGGTGGAGAGCCAATGCTAAAGACACGTCACTGCTTCCGCCAACACCAATGTGCTGATCTCTTAACAAATTACAGAAAGATGTATTCTTCTGCTCCTCGCTCCGCTTAGATTTCTGGGCACTTCTGTTTCTCCGGTGTTTAGTTGGAACACATTCAGGTTGTTGGCTTTGTATGGTTTGATGAAGTTTCTCTGCAGAGATCGTGTTTTGGTGATCTGATAGCATGTTAATGTCAGGATATACAGTTACAGCTGGTGTTTGAGTTTGCCCAATTTCAAGCATGTGTATTTCTTCCACCATTGGCCTCCACAATCTTACTCTTGCGTTGATGAACCAATTAGAAACCTGTCCAAAGATTGATTTCAAAGTAGCATTACATAACAAACTAGATTGTTGTAGAAAGCATTGGTTTATGATTCTGCAAGCAATATGGTTTGTGGTGCATCGAATATAAGTTCCACATTGCTCTGCTGGAAATCTTGTATATACCGGTATTCAGTTCATTGATCAAATGCTCAAGGTTGAACAATCTTTTCAATGATCCAACTACGGAGACAAAGTAGAAGATCAAGGTAAAATAAGTAAGTTTGTTCACCTGATTCTTTGATAGACCCGTCTTTTGAGCCAGCATTTGCTTGTCTGAATCTGTAGGATAACTGCTATGAACAAAAACCAACATTATAACATCAAGGTGTTGGAGTATTATTGCACAGAATAAAATTCAAGGAAAAATTGAAAACGAGGGTTAAACTCACGGGTGCAGAAAATTTTCGTAGAGCCAATGTTTGAGCACAGCTACTGCATGATCTGGAAGTGCTCTCTGAGATCGCCAGTGAGGAAGTCGAAGAAAACCTGAAGTTTGCACAGGCTTTTGGCTATAGAGACCTTGCTCCGCAGTGTCTTTGCCAACTATGTTATCACTAACAGTCTTGCCCGAGTCATGAATTTGGTCCAATATGGCATTCTTCAAGCAACAGAAGTGCTTTGATATAGCTTTGAATGCAAAAGATATGTAAGGCGCCGCATGTCCAAGGCCGGCAACAGTTCCAAATGATGCAACAATTGATTGCATCTGTTGGCAATATTGTTTGTATTTCCTGTATACCTGATAGAAATGGAATTACACGATCACAATAGAAGAATTTCCTGAAGGACTCATAATTGTAAGTTTGTAACTCAACCAATTGATTAACCCCGGACCAATCTATTTACACAAACAAAGTATAAACTGAAGCTCTCTCGTTAGGTAACAGGGTATACACATTTTTAGTCTGTCTTTCTCACTAAATTCTGCATTAAATTTTTTACCCATGCCCAGCACCTGATGACATTTCATTTTTACCAAAATATTTCCTCCCACCAAATGAGGATCACCAATTCATTAATGGGCATTAACAAATATCATTGTGCCAAAATGTGGTGACTGCAGCGCACAGACTGCCAAGAGAATTGAATGGTGCAGCAACTAAGGAAATTAATAAAAATATATGATTAAAAAAAACACATAAAACAAACCAGAACATAAAAGGAACAGTAGAATGATTTAATGTGACAAGACAAGACTCCTTTTAGTCATGCTTACTATCAAGGGAAAATCAGATATCTTACCCCAAGATACTGATTTCTGGACAGAACAATCAAATCATAAGCTTTATTCATTTCAATTGAAAGAAAGAGAAATCATCACGGGCCTCCTTCATTTCATTGCTCCTCATATAAAACTGACCATACGCCACAGTCCACACATTAAAATATTCGCATTATAAATTTATAAATTTTTGACGGTGCAAGGGAAGTTCATTAAAAGAAGAAAAATAGAACAAAAATATCATTTCCTATCATTTTCACATTGACTAAACAGAACTTAAAGGAGAAGATTTTGAGCCCATACCTCTTCCAGCATGAAAACCAGGTTGGAGTTCTTCCATGAACGCTCAATTCTGTCAGTAAAAGAGAGAAAATCTCTTGCTGGAGTTGCACTAAGACTATCCACTTGAGAACTTGATGCACCAAGATAGATAGTACCACAAAATTCATCTAAAATCTGCTGTGCAGGCTTTAAAAACCTTGAACACGTCAGTATGGATGCATACCCAGTAAAGGGACCCAAAGGAACCGAACTTCTCACTTCCTCTTTCTGGCGCAAAGATTCTCCAGAAACTGAAAGTGCATCGTACTGTTGAACATTCAAGTTTAAAGGAAAATGGTGAAAGGGTAAAGATAGAGACAAACCCTGAGGGCTGAAAAAAGGCTGCTGGTAATTTACATGATCGTTTATGTCTTGAACGGAACTGGGGTATAAAAACTGTAGCGAAGAAGAAGAAGAAGAAGAAGAAGAAGAAGCAGGCCCTATTGTCGGTGGGTTTAGTTGAAAAAGTGAAGACAAGTTTGTTTGAAAGATGTATGAAGAGGGTTGTCCTTGGTTGGTTTGATCACCGGTCACTCGAAGCTTGTTTCTTCTGTGCTGGTGTGGTAAGTGGTGGGGTTCAGGAATTTCTGCCATGAATGAAGCTCTTGAGTTGCAGGGAGAAAGAGAGAGGAAATTGATAGTTGATGAAGGAAAAGAAAATGTAGGGGTTTTTTAATCACGACTTGTTGACTACAGGGACATGCAGTACAGTGTTTGCAGGCGAGAGTGTTTATCACTCGCACGTCGCCTCCAGTCGCATGCATCCACTTTAGCTCTCTTGGTTTTGAGTTTCCAAATTCCAATCTTCCAATAAACATAATTTTGGAGACAAAATATATTTGGTCAGTGTTAAACAGAAACAAATAGTCCAAATTGTATCACAGAGTTGTCTATATCAGCAATTAATCACAACCTTAATGGAATTTATATCATATCAAAATTGTATTAACTTTCCTGTCGTTTGTACGACACACACGTGTGATCTAGACTTTCATAATAAGGCATTGAACTAGCTAGAGAATCTACAAGAATGAAAATTAGATTTAAGTTACAGGAAAGGTGAATTTTATAGAGCGATGAACATCTAAACAAGTACGTCCAAAAGCTAAAATTAACTTGTCATACATCATTCTTCGGTCGAAGGCTACATGTATACATTAAGCATTTCAAGGCATCAACTCCGCTCCATCACTCTTGCTGCGATCATGAGCCACGACTAGCACATTTTTGTGGGTGTATTTCCTTGCCAAGACCATATAAGCGCATAAATTCAAGCCATTCAATACTGCCAGTAACCAATAGAAGTTCCCCAATCGGGTGGTATTTAAATCCTTGCCAATCCAACTTTCCTTACCTTTCCACGGTCTACAATTATGATCAGAAAACTGTTTAGAAAACTCCTCAGTCCAATATTGCTCAGATAAAAAGCTATGCCCAAGCTTCTCGTTGAATCTGGAACCTGGGCAGAGAAATACTCTTGCAATCCAACCAAAGTAAACTCATCTCCCAAGCCAAGAATAAGATATTAGGAGCAAGCCAAAACACACTCATTGAAAATGATCCTTGCTTTCCTTCTCTTATAATCTCCTCCTGCAAAGTTCTCCGCCTCTTTCTTTCAACCAAGGCTGCAACAACCATTGCCAAACGTTAAAATACCATGCCAATGCCAAAACTCTGGAGATTTTTAATCCCTCTTTCGTTGCCTGTAACTTTCCTTAGATATGGAACTAGTATTTTGTCATAGAAGACAACTGAAATTAGCATTGCAATGGCCCCAAGAGAGCAAATGGAGGCTGGTGGGATGTTGAAATTGTTGCCGATATTTCGGTTCATTGTAGCGCCTTGTTTAACAAAGAATGTTGATGATTGGGATATACTTCTTCCAAATGTCAATGAAGTTAGCCATATGGGGATCATGTTTAGAACAAGCTTCATCTCCTCAACTTTAGTGACTGTTGCTAGTCTCTAGGGATTATGACTCTTCTCAATTGACATATCCTCCCCATCTTCTACTATTGCAGCTCTGTCTAGAAACCTGTGGATCAACGTCGACTAGAATCAGTTTTAATCAATCAACAACATTTTCAACGTTTTAATATGTACTATTTATGCAGCAAAAAATTGCTTACCCGAGGCTATTTGTATGACCCAGAAGGCTTCCTTGGGACATTTTTGATCTGGGGGCTTAATATAAAAGAGCAGGGTTAGAAGGATAAGGCAATTTCCTCTTCCTTGAGTCTGCAACCAAAACCTGAAACATGAGTGTTAAAGGGCTTCCTTCTGTTACTCTGAATCGAGAATAAGGCTTTCCAATAAAAAAAGTTACTATTGACACAGCCATGATTATGGTAAGAATAAGAACCGCATAGCCACAGCCCATGTTGTCTTGTGTGTAGATCATGACTGTCACACCGAACAAGAGACCACAGCAAAAAGCGAAGTTCCACCAATTGAAGTAAGACATTTTCTGCTTCCTTTCTTCCGAATGATGATCATCAAATTGATCTGCTCCAAGGCTCTCTGAGCAGGGCTTGATTCCGCCAGTTCCAACAGAGAGAAAATACAATGCAAGGAAGAAAATCACCTCATGAGCTTTCCTTGCTTCAAAACACATTGCCATTTTGCATGGCTTTAAAATTGGGATAAATTGAGTCATTGACAATGGGATTAAACCCTGGTTTGCAGCAATGAGTAAAGATATTTCAAAAACCCAAATGCATTAGGTTGTATAGAAATTCAAGGTATGCAGTGATCGGCGACGTACCATGAGAGATAAATGGGGGAAGAAAGCAGGACCATAGAGAAGCGTCCTGTATGCGTGTCTGCTGAGAATGCACCAATCAAAGGAACCAATGTGGTGACTCCCGCCCAGTAATTTACATTCTTCGCTGCTGTTCCAACATCTTGGTGAAGAGCTTTGGTGAGGTAGCTGATGAGATTAGCTGCTATCCCGAAGTAACTAAGCCTCTGGATGAAGTCCATTGCTGCTCCAAAATTCAAGTGTATTACAAGGTTAATGTTGTTTGAAGTTAAGAAATTACAAGAACTAATTTCTTTGACGTTCTTGATTAAAGTTAATCAACGACATGATTGAATTTGTAGTTAAATTAAAAACACCATCATACAAGCAGAGTCTGATAATTAATCAAAGAGGTTATCGTCGGTGAATTTGATTTCTTCTCGATGGATAGAGCTCTACATAAACAAAACTTTTATTATGATATTATTAAATTATGTGACAATAATATATTCCTCTCACATACATACATACATACATACATACATAGTATATTGAATAATACCAGCTAACAAGAATCCTTGTTCGGTCGCTTTTTGAAAGTTTGAGGGAACAGAATAATAGAATGAATTCAAAAATTGAGGGAAAGAAAAGACTATTCACAGGGAATGCGTAGCACTAACCTCCTCTTTCATATGTATTAAGGCAAGAAAATAATTTTTTCTTGTATCATTAAAATTAATACTCATGAAACTTATATTAACCTTTTCTAATAAATTAAGTGGGATATTAATCCTTTTTACGCAGGTAAGTTCCAAATTTTGTATATTGTCTATTATTAACAGAAAAAAAGAAAAAGAAATATGATTGTTTTTTATATAAAATATGTAAAAATAGACAGAGTGTTAAGTAGTAAAGTCTTATTACATTATTGTGCTAATGTAATAGGATTATCCAATTATTAACTTTACTGGTGCCAAGTGAAAATTAGAGAAGGAAAATAAAAGAAAATTATAGAAGGAAAATAATAATATATGTTAGTGAAATAAATTATGTTTAGGAAACTAAAAATGACTTTTTTTTCTCCTCAATTATAGTTAATAATTAGTACTCGTAGAAATTAATAAACACAATAATATGGTAGAACTACCCTACCTAAGATTCTCTTGTAAAAATGTGTTAGTAGCCACTTTGTGCTTTGTGGCTGTCTTAAGCCGAAAACTTTTTTTGTGACACCAGACACCAATACTGGTCTTAGCAACGACAAATAAACTGTAGAAAGTTCATTAGCTGTTGCAAAATATTTGTCATGATTTTATTTACAACGCTTACGTGAAGTCACAAAGCTGTCAAAGAATAGCTTTGTTATGGACAATCAGGTTTGATTTATCATCACAGATGTTACTTAATAAGAGTTTAAAATAATGGTGACTTGATTATCAAATATTCTTACAGAACAGTAGATTAAGCACAAGTATTGGAAAATAAGAGAACAGGTTTTGATGAGTAATACTGTATATTTAGCAATCAAATATGTATATTTACCGATTATAAAGAGAGAGGCTTTCCATACACCAGTTGAAGCTCGGCGAGGAATCCTTTCTTTGTAATCCACAGAAGAATCATGAACCCATTTTTCTTCATCTCTTTCTCCAGCTTCATCTTTCTTACTCTTCTTTTTTGCTTGCGCCATATCTTTCCAAAAGGTGATATCTTTGCAAAAACAAAGAGAGCATTCATTGTGAGTAATGGAGCTGGTGTGTATTTGCTTTTTCTCTTTTATGCTAGCTGGGAGTATTCTTTGCTTTATTCTCTTGGATACTTGGCAATTAATTAGTTCATCCATCAAGTTGAGCTGAAAGAGAAGCTACATAGTTAGGTGAGGTGAAAAATGTTGCTGGGTCATGCATGTATTCCTGAAGAAAGAGCTGATTGAAAAATTATCAACCAGATGTTGTCAGACATGGAAGGGTAAAAGCGTACGTGTTAGTGGCTTAGTGCTCAATTATTGTACCATCTTAACCTTTTTCCTGCAATGACCAGAGTCAGAAATGTTTGCTATACATGCATGCGTATACCCACATACGAGAGATTTAGTGCCATACTCTAGTGTTGGTCCCAGGCCTAGTGACGAAGGACCACTGAAAACCAAGTATCTCCTGTTACATGACATGATTTAATTGACTGATACTTAGGCACAGGGTGTATTTTTATTGTTGTGCTGGTTAGAGAAAAGGCAATAAAGGGAATTTAAGAGTTTTTTAAGAGTTAATGCCACTAACAACGTAGTATATCGAATATATAAATAAGGCTGACGATCCAGGGCATTACTCAATTTAGAGGAGTGTGCAGATCGATTGAAATTGCACAGGATTAGGGTTGAATGAAGCTATCCGATTCAATCAAGCATATTGTTCCACGTCTTTTTAAGACATGCTTATTTGGAAAATAATACAGTGTTAATGATGAATGATTTTTATTTGGAAATCAAGTCACTGCTATCTGCATGTACCACCATTCTTCACTTGGTTCCTAAAAACTATATACAGGAAAATTGGTCAGTATTTAAGTTTAGAAATGGTACTTGATTGTACGATCATGTATTAAATATGTTGCATGCAGATAGAATATTTCTATTTATTAAAAAGTGTGGCTACTTTGGTAGTGCACATGCTTTTCATGTTTTATTAACCAAAGCATATCTTCTTTGTATTAAACATTTCAAAGTTAAAATTCTCGTGATATTAGTATACTGACTATTTGAAGAAATTAATAGAGCAGAAGAGATGAAGTTGAACTATTGACTGCTTTTTCCGACAAAATGCCGGAGATTCGTAATTTAGCTAGTCTAAGGAGATTTGTGATTATGATTATAAAACAGAAAGCTTCATTGTGATTAACCAGCGGCCTTGGTAACTTATAATGTCTGACCATATTTAAAGATGAAGTTAATGGAATCTTTAAACATGGAAATTGAAAGCTCTGTGTCTGTTGTGTGCTGCAGATTTTGAACTTCAAATTGCAAGCACTTATTTGCCTGTGCTCGAATATGATCAAGTAGTTACTTTAACCTTTTTTTATGAAGCGATATAAATGGTGAAAATTCGAGTTGATTGATCAGCTAATGAGGTCAATCCCATCTGAAAAAAATTACACAAGCATTACATGTTGAAATGGTGAAAGAAAGCTGCAACTTTACGACTCAAATAACTCGTAAAAAACAATTAGAAGGCAGATGCATATACGTCTTCTGTTACATCCCAGCATCAATTGTTTCAATGAATATAAATCAACTGATGAATCTTATGTTTGTGAGTTGTGATCAGGTCTGTGGCTTCAATTCATTCATTCAATTTTCCAAAACTTATATAAATCACATCAATGATGTTTCTTTCAACGAATATGACAATTTATCCTTTATGTCAGTCATTGAAATAGCTCTTTTCATTGCATTCTTATTCCAAATATCTTTCTCCGGAATCTTGATCAACTCCGTGATATATATACGAGAAAACGAGAGGCTCAGAGGTAAATGAAGTTTCAGAATCCATGAGGCCAGTGCCTGATAAATTATCTGGTTAATTCAATTATGATAATGAAGCATCCTCAATAAAATTAAATGAGCTGTCATTTATGCCATTGATCTGTTGTCTAAAGTTTCTTTTTGGGTGGCACAAATTCAAAGTGATACAAAAGCAGAAGGAAAGTTGCATGAGCACATAGAATCTTTCCCGTGTACTTGGGATAGTTATCAACATTAAAGAGACAATTTTGCTGGCTGCTTTTGCGATTCTTTCGTATGGTGGATGCCACCGATTTTATACCTTTATATAATATAATCCATGGCTAGGCTCTCTTATAAATGATTAAGCATCGAATTTGGAATAATCTCATTGTTAGAATAAAACTTCAATTTTTTCCCATATTAGGAAACCTTCATTTAAGAACGACTAGAGCCACTGGCTCTCTTCTCTAGCTTGCAGAAAATTCCTAAGGCTTAAAGTCCTTGTAATGTTGTCCACTTTGATGTATGTTATACTATTAATAAAATAAAGAGTTTATTTATTTATAAGGTGCTTTTCACGTACTTATTTTGTAGTTTGCCAAAATTATATATAAATATAAATTTTTTAAAAACTAATAATAATTACTTCCCAACAAAAAATTTATTATTTTATATTACTAGTTAATTAATTAAAATAATAAAATAATTAAAATAATCTTATTTTTCTCTATTTAGCTTGAGTAATAGATATGAATGAGTGATGCATTGATTATTTAGCTTCATCTCTCTTACTCTTCTCCGTTTGTTGCTCCATCTTTCCAAAAGACTTGTTCACTGTACAAACACAACCTAAGAAAGTAAAAAGCATGAAAACGATATATCTTTGTAAGACAAGGAGAAGTTTTTGTGAGTATGGCAGTTGGTGCTTTTCATTTCTTTAATAGTAACAAGGAGAATTCTTTGCTTTGGTCATAACATGGGAATTTGGTAATTAGGCCCTCCATATGAAAGAGAAGTTACAAATTTAGATGTGGAGCAAAAAATTCGGGGTCATGGAAATTTAATTATTAACCGGATGTTGTTGCAAGGCCTAGATGGGAAAAACCTCAACTAAGTCAGAAAGTTTGCTATATTTCCATGTACATACCCATAAGTGAGATTTAATATAATGGAGAAAAGATAACGAATACCCAAGTATTTCTTTTGCGGAGAAATAAATGTGTAGGGGATAAAACTTTGTTAGATTAGTTATTGAATGAAGAAGTAGGAGCAGTTTTATGTAAGACATTCTCCTTCAAAGAGAAATTGTCATGTCTATTAAAGAAAAACACCAATAATTGTATTGAGTGTTAGGGCAGTAGAGTAAACCTGCCATTGAAACTCTATCGTTTTTGATTTCTGATTTACGAAAAAACTGATATACAAAAAGCAATAGAGTAAACCTGAGAGTTTGTGGCCATTCAAGGGTACTCATGGTATCGGTTCGAAGTGATAAAGTTGATGATCCAATAGCCATAAACCCATGTCTCACATTTTAGCAGCGAGCATATCAGTTGAAACCACATTGGATTCGGGTTAATACTAGCCTTTTCTTTTTCACAGTCTCTATGAATGCATAATAAAAAATTAGAACCGTCGCAATACACATAGAATCGCTCTTATAACGTGTGAAATCTAATTTTTGGCAAATATTATACCACGCTACTTGGAATGTTTAGGTAGCGAAAAGGTTATTGAAATGATAAGGAATGTTATCGATTGAGGCTCTTGAATTCTACTCAAGGCCGGTTCATGTGATTTTTAACAATAACTGAAAGCGCTCAAGGAATAACCCTTTATTCTTAGATTAAAAGGTATCAGATTTCAATATCGAGAATAATAATAAAAGGATTTATTGCACATGTGAAAGAATCAACAATAATTTCCCACCCACATATCCCTCAGTACATTAGTGCGAGACCAAAAAATGAGTCTGTTAACACTTTCATTCCTGGGTAGCATTTAGAAAATTATATATTTTTTATATTTTATAAATGTGAAAAGAAATGTTTTCTTCGTTAGCGTCCCAATTCAACAAAAAATTGCCTTTTAACTTCTCCTGCTTGTACATAGAGATTAATACCTTACTGGTTAGAACAACATGTTTTTCTGTTCATGTTACCAGACAGATTTGCAACATTGATCGTAGTTCCTTGAGGAAGTCCGGTTGAGTTAGCTGCTTCCTGTGCAGCAAGTGCTTTTTTGCTTATAATGTGGTAAATATCAAGCAAAATGGTCTGAAATGCCTTCTCGACATTAGATGCTTCCAATGCTGAAGTTTCGAGGAACGAGAGACCTTCTTTTTCGGCTAATACTTGGGCATCTTCTGCTGGGACTGCTCTCAGATGATTGAGATCAGACTTATTTCCGGCCATCATGATGACAATGTTGGAGTCCGCATGGTCTCTAAGCTCGCGGAGCCACCTTTGGACATTGTCGAATGTTTGTCTTTTGGTTATGTCATAAACCATAAGCGCACCAACAGCACCTCTATAATAAGCGCTTGTGATTGCCCTATACCTCTCTTGGCCAGCTGTGTCCCATATTTGTGCCTTCACTGTCTTCCCTTCCACCTGTATATATAGAAGCAGACAAGCCGACTAATCAGCAAGAAAACTCTTCAGTGACTGAACTCAGAGACAGATTTCAAACTACTTATGGCAAAACTGGAGGATCTCTAGTTTCCGATCTAAATAAAATAATTTTCTCATTGGATTCACCCACTTACTTTGGTAAATCAACCACACAAAAACGAACGGCGTTTATGCTAATTAACCAATAAACCAAACATCAATGTAGATGTACCCCAGGCATGTGTAGCCAACCTCATTGCAAACAATATCTATGCTACAATTATCTGCAATGAACTTTAGGATTTTCGCCCATGAAATTGAACCCATATGAGATCAACGCAAAGGATATCGCATAGCATTCGTAAAAAATCGAAACTACAAGTAAATATATAAATAGAACATATTTCCGAAAATCGCCAGTTATGTTAGAGCATGGAAAACCTAACCTGAAGAGTCCTGGTTGCAAATTCGACACCAATAGTGGACTTAGACTCCAAGCAGAACTCGTTTCGCGTAAACCTGGAAAGAATGTTGGATTTCCCGACACCAGAATCTCCAATCAATACAATCTTGAACAGATAATCGTACTCGTTATCAATCTTGTAAGCCATTTTTTTGTCTTCCCTCCTTTATAAAACACCTAAACCTATTAGATCCGTACACGGTGAATATCACAAATTAACGCACAAATTAATTTGCAAAATCACAAAAATCAAAAACAGACATGAAACACAATGCCGAAAGGTGCTTCCACATACATGCATGTTCTTTTTCATTTTCATTTTCATTTTTTTTAATTTTCTTGAGAAACAAACATGGGGTGAGGAAAAAAAAAAGGAAACTAATTACCATAAACAAGATTGAACGGCAGAATCGTGATGTTTTGACGATTGAAAATGTTGCGAAGAGAGAGAGTTCAGGTAGAGAAAGAGGAAAGGGACACCATGGTTTGCATAATCCTAGAGAGAAGAAAAAAAAAACAGAATAACTGAAGGAAAGGCATTGAAAACGGCTTTTCACGTGGGATGTAACCGAGCCAAACTCGGTATGTTTAAATTATACTGTTTCTCAAATTCAAAAACGTGATAAACAAAGTAGGAATCTATGCGGTTAGCTAGACTTGATATTTGAACACTAATAATAATTGGGATAATTATGGAAATTATCAAGCGACAAGTTGATTTTTTTTATTTTTAATTTTAAAAAAAAACTTTTTCACTGGACAAAACATTTTTTCTTTAACTGATGCATGAATGGAGGAGAATTTAAAAGTTAATGTCAAAAAGAAAATGAGAGAATTGCTTATTAGACCTGTAACAAGTCAAAGTACCACTTTGAGGTTTCTTGATGTTTTACATTGTATTATTAAGTGGTTGAATTCTGAAGTGAGCCCAAATCATCTTAATCTTTAGATATATAAAATAAAATAAAAGAATAAAAAGACAAAAATGGTTTCAATGAGTAAGTTGTACTAATAATTTTATTTCACTACAAATAAAAACTATAAATCAACAACTCAATCCCAAACCAGCTCACAGACACAAAATAGGAACGAGTAGAAGCAGACAGAAGACGGGAACAAGTGATCACATTGGGAAACGATTGTAGAGAGATAATGTGATAGTAATTTTTTGTACAATGGTAGACTGGACATGAAACCTAAAGTCTAAAGTCACCAAGATTACAAGCTTTTGTAGTCTCTGGCTATTAATAAAATACAGGTTCACTTGAATTATGGAGGGCATAATAGATAAGAGATTATCCATACCTGTAAGTTCATAACATTTTCAAAGAATTCCCGAGTTATAACATAATCAAACCAGCTATCAAAATGTCGACGCTATCAATCTCTTACCTAAAATAAAATATATAATCTTCTGAGATGTCGGCATCGATTGGGGAACATTTTAATTCTTAATTCAAATAATTAATTTGGCAAATTGTTCAAGCCATGACCAAGAAACCGAGCTCACGCAAAAAGTTGACGATGTTAAAATGTCTTAATCACAATCATTAGTAGGATGTTGACCTTGACTCCTCCATTAACAAAAATAAAAAAGAAGCTTCCAATTGTAATGCCCAAGAGCGTGGTTCGATATTGATTCTCAGATATTTTTTTTTTCCTTGAATTATTAGTTTATAAAATTACTTAAGATCAAGCCAATGGAAGTTTTAGTATTTGAATCAATCAATGGGAAATGGGTACCCGAAATTTTCTTTCTTTTATCCCAACTAACCAGGGACCAAGTATACGAGTTTATATAAATTTTAGTAATAAATATTTGATAACTGGAAATTGCAAAGATAGTTCCTATTACAATTTGAAATTAATTACAATTTCACCCATTCCAAATTAATTTACCAAATATTTAAAATAGAAAATGTATTAGACACATTCATAACGAGGGCAATAAATTAAAATTTTGTGCTATATTTTTCAATAACATCTTGCTCCTTGATTTTTTATCATTTTTTAAGTAAGGACATAATTTATCTGTTTATACCAAATTGGTCCTTAGTTCTTATTAAATTACCAAATTAATATTATAATATCGAATTTTCAGTTTTTAACTATCACAATAATGGATAAGCAAATTGAAATTAAAGAGATATTTTAGCTATTTTAACAAAGAATAGTGACTTATTTGATACAAATGAACCAATTGAGTCCTTACTTAGAAATCATAAAAATTCACAGGTCCAAATATTATGATTCCATATACTGTCAATCTCATTCAAAGTTGTGAAAGAATGTGAAAAATCATTACAACAAAAAATTAAAAAAAAAAAAAGAGGAAAAACCAAGTACAAGCTGTTCGTATTTGAAGCGGCAAGACTTGTGTCTGAGTTCTGACTTAGCAAGTCTTTCTCATGGCAATTAGATATGACAAACGATTCCTGTCAAGAAATTTTTATTCATCATTCAAGTTGAAAGCCTGCATTTAGGACCAAGCACCTAATGTTGATTAGGTCTTCATTTGAGGCTTTCCAAACTATAATCCATCTCGCCGTCATTACCCAATAAAACTCTTTCTGTTCAAGATTTTTTTTTTTGGATAGTTTTAATTGACTTATTATAAGCTTGAGTATTCATGTTATTTCTCTTTAATTGTTAGTAAAAATGAAATTTCATCTCTAAATTTTTAATACCAACTCCAAATCTTGCTACCAACACCCATTTGTCAATGTATTAGTAATAATTGACAGCTATAGTGCCCATTAAAATATGAAGCCGTCTACCGGGGGTGGTGTAGTTTCTTGTTCAGTTGCAATTTGCAAAGGTTATATGAGTGTCATTTGAGTTACATTAATCTATATAATAAATAACCAATAAGCGTGAGAAGATTATTTGATAATTTTTAGATACAGAAACATTAAGTATAAAAAATTAAAGAATTTGGTAAACTCTAAGGGTAGCTAACATTCGTTTCATTTCATCTATAAAAACCCTTTTTCTAATGCTTGCTTGAAGTACTACTTGTTTCTTCTACACTTGGCAAAGCTTTTTGCTGACCCCTTCCAATTATGAAAGGCAGAAGCTCTCTTCTCCCATGGCTTCTCCTGCACTGTCTCACCATTGCTTTGCTTATCAGCCGCACTGCTTCTCAAGAAAATCGGCAGGCAAATACTTCTGCCAATCAATAGTTAACTTGTTATTAGTTTCTTTGATTTAAAAAGTTGGTGTTAGTGTTCTTTCTTTGTTGTTTGATTCATGCGAGAAGTCGGGTTATGGATTTATCTTCCTTCCTGTACCTAGAAAATTAATTCTAACGAAATGATTGCACTTGTCTTTGATATATACTGCAGACTTATATCGTCTATATGGGCAATCAGCCCCGAGGCGAAGGCCAAGCTTCCGCATCGTCTCTTCACATGAGCATGCTACAACGAGTCGTTGGCAGGTTACATATCTGTGCATAAATTTCATTCCTTTCGATTCATTTTCTTGGAAATTTTAGGCACCGGACTGTGTTGTAAGACTCTGTTGAAAAAGCACAAAATCCTGTGTTGTTTAACCAGTTAAAAGCTGTGAATTGTTTGCATCTAAGCGTTCTCAGGTGGCCATATCCACATTTTGTGGAACTTTAAGCCAGAAATTCTTTTGAAGAGAGTGGTTTAAAGATTCAAAAAGAAAAATGATCAACTTCAACGCATTAATTATGCGACTCTTTGAATGAGAGTTAAGCAAATTTTGTCTTTTAATAATTTTTTATATAAAAAACGTTGGTTCAAATTTTAACCTACCAATAGAAGGCTCAGTTTGCACCAACCCTTCGTATTATAGAACTCAATTTCTGCTACTAATAAGAAACAAAAAGGAACAGTTGTATGATATCAAACTTGTTAATCTTTGGGATTGGTCGACTAATTAATTTATGTGAATGATTTTAGCAATATCGGTCCGGAATCTCTTCTTCGTAACTACAGGAGGAGTTTCCATGGATTCGCCGTGAAGCTGACCAAGGAGGAAGCTCAAGTAATGGCTGGTGGGTGAAATTATAAATACATACATATATATATATATATATTCATATTTGTCTAAATAGCTAATAAATTGACAATAATTAACTGTTAATATTGGATAGGAATGGGAGGCGTAGTATCTGTATTTCCAAACCAAAAGAGAAAGCTTCATACTACAAGGTCATGGGATTTCATGGGGTTTCCCCAGCAAGTTCAAAGAACACAAGCTGTTGAAAGTGATACAATCATCGGAGTGTTTGATACTGGAATTTGGCCAGAGTCTAGTAGTTTTAATGACACAGGATTTGGTCCACCACCTGCCAAATGGAAAGGCAGTTGCCAAGTGTCAACCAATTTCACTTGCAACAAGTACTCATCTTAACTCATATAATATAAAATTGTTTAATCTCGGTCTAAAATACTTAAAAAAAAAAATAGCAAATTTCAAAAGCTGAAGTTAATTTATATCTTAATCATAAAAGAGGGCAAATCGTCAAAATTTACAATTTTGTGATATTTATGCAGCAAAATCATAGGAGCAAGATACTACAGAAGTGATGGAGAATTTGGTCTAGATGATATCATTTCTCCAAGAGACGAGAATGGACACGGCTCACACACTGCATCAACAGCAGCAGGAAACTTGGTTAGCATGGCAAACCTATATGGCTACACCTCCGGGACAGCTCGCGGCGGGGTCCCCTCAGCCAGAATTGCTGTGTACAAAGTTTGTTGGTCAGATGGTTGCTACGACGCTGATATTCTTGCAGCATTTGATGATGCAATTGCAGATGGCGTTGACATTATATCTCTTTCGGTTGGAGGGTCAAATCCTGAAGAATATTTCAATAATTCAATGGCCATTGGATCTTTTCATGCCATGAGAAATGGAATTTTGACCTCAGCTTCGGCCGGTAACGACGGTCCCTCACCTTCAACTATCACGAATATTGCTCCTTGGTTACTTTCTGTGGCTGCTAGCACCATTGATCGAAAGTTTTCCACGCAAATCCAATTAGGAAACACCGAAATTTACGAGGTATACATGCTTCCTCTGCCCGTTGAATAATTTTAATTGTGATAATTAAACAACAATTCGATTTAGTTTTTCTTTGATTATATTTGCGCAGGGAGTTTCAATAAACACATTTGAGATTCAGAATGTCATGTATCCTCTTATTTACGGTGGAGATGCCGCCAACATTACCGGAGGTTTCACAAATGCTTCATCCAGGTAAATTCCCTTCTCTGTTTTCTGGGAAAGACGGCTGCGCACAAGTGCATATAAAGAGTCCATTAAGGTCATCATCAGTGCGGTGTTGATATATAATGAAGAAATTAGTGAAAAAATAATGGTGAAATGCAGGTTTTGCTATGAAGATTCATTGGATAGAAATTTAGTGAAGGGTAAAATTGTTCTTTGTGATGACCTAAATTCTGGGGAAGGGCCGTTTTACGCTGGCGCAGCTGGCGCTCTGTTTCGAGGCCAAAGACGCAGAGACACAGCCTACTCTTTTCCCTTGCCCGCATCTTACGTTGACACAATCAATGGAAGCAACATTTTTCTCTACATAAATTCAACCAGGTATCTAATATGGAAAATTTCATAAAACTTTTGTCCTCTACGATTGAACAAATCGGTTATATTTTTAAGACATTGAAAACGTACTTATTTTGAAATTGCCTGTACAAATTAATTACAGAAATGCGACTGCCACTATATTTAAAAGTACTGAGGGCAATGATACATTGGCTCCTTATGTAGCATCATTTTCGTCCAGAGGCCCGAATCCTATTACATCCGATATTCTCAAGGTAGATTTATGAGAATTATGTCAACTTCTGCCCTAAGAATACTTGTTAATCAATTATATCTCTTTTAATCAGGAGTAATTTGGAACTTATGTGGTCATTAATTACAGCCAGATATATCAGCACCAGGAGTTAGCATTTTAGCTGCATGGTCTCTTGTCAATCCAGTTTCTGAAGTTAAAGGTGATACTAGATTTGTTCCATACAATATTATCTCAGGAACGTCGATGTCTTGCCCACATGTTACTGGTGTAGCGACCTATATCAAAACATTTCACCCAACATGGTCTCCTAGTGCGATCAAATCTGCACTTATGACCACTGGTAATGTCTATATATCTCTTGATCTTCGCAATAACTGTACAATCAAGAACTTTCGAGTTTTGGCTAAATGACCTATTCAATTTATTTATTCTCTTTTCAGCTAATCCTATGAGTTCAACAAAGAACACAGACGCCGAATTTGCATACGGCTCAGGCCATGTGAATCCAATTAAGGCTTTAAATCCTGGTTTGGTATATGATGCTGAGGCCATTGATTATGTAAAGTTTTTGTGTGCCCATGGATACAGCACCAGCCTTCTTCGACTTGTGACTGGTGATAATAGCAGTTGTTCAGAAATGATTAGTGGAACGGTCGGGGATCTAAATTACCCTTCCTTTTCTCTCTCTGTCTCGCCCACAGAATCTTACAATATTAGCAGTCGCGTTTTCAACCGGGTCGTAACAAATGTTGGATCGCCATTGTCTACATATAGAGCTTCTGTGACAGCCCCTGCCGGCCTTAAAATCCAGGTAAATCCTAATGTTCTATCTTTCACATCTCTTGGACAGAAACAACCATTTACGATCACTGTGGAAGGGGCGATAAATGAAACCATTGCGTCTGCTTCTTTGGTGTGGGATGATGGTGTGCACCAAGTGAGGAGCCCCATTGTTGTTTATGTTTTATCATAAAATTCCAAGATGCATTGGACAAGCTAAACAAAAATTGGGGAGGGCCATGGGCACGAAGACAGAACATTCTAGGCATTGAAGAAAATGCATAGTTCACTTCAGACATGGAATTCATTGTAATTTTCTGACCACTAATTCCTGGTGATCGAATAACACATGTTGAATTCAATTTGTAGTCCGCCTTTCATATCAATTATAAAGATTCAATAACTCAGATTTTCAAGGAATTGATTGATATTCAATAATGCAGAATGATCATAATTATTTAATTATTATTAACTTAATAAAATAGTGCAAATTGTACTAAAAACCGAAGATGGCAAGGCCACAGCCGCACTTGTGCAGTTCAGATGCCATTATCTGTCCTGGTAAATGCATAAACATTAAACAATGAGGATTCCCGTTGCAGGCAGCCAAACATAATATAGTTGCCGAGAAAGGAACAACTTTGTATTTCAGATCAATACAAAAACCGATTACAAATGCACCTACTTATAGTAATGACAAGAGAAAGATAAACTTTAGGAAAGTTTACCACAACATAAAGAGTAAGGCTAAACACTACCTTGTGGGAAACGACAGACATCTTATCTGAAACAATTTGATTGCTGCAGTTCTAATTTGTTAAAACCCAAAGAAGAAAATCTCTCAGACTTTTCTCAAGCTCTCTCTTGTAAAGTATTTGCCCCGTTGAGCATTTTGTAAATAATTAGTGACAATGTTCAGAATGAAAGATTGACTTTCGTTTGTCAAATATGAGGCAAATGGACGGCATCATGGAATATCATATTGTTGTTGAAGAGACAGACATGGTTAGCTGGTTTCATAATTTGAAATTGGCATAACATAACTCTATCTACACAATTCCTACGTGCATGGATCAAATATCAATATATGACGATAACAGCAACGATCATTATTCATGGATCAATCGTTCGTTGCAATGGTACACTGTTAGTACATAAATGGCAGAAAAAACAGTGGAAATAAATATAAATAGTAATCGGGGAAATAATAATGTAATAGAAGAAAATGTCAACTGTTATCACCATCAGATGTTTTCCGACAATTTTATGAATCAAAACGTAAAAGGTTTTTGAAAAGGAATAATTAGTCTCTGTCCCCGTGTATGCTTGAAGTACAATTTCTGTTAATATCAATGCAAATTTGTGAAGAAATCTGGTTTCAGAATTTTCTATAAGAGCCAAAACTATGTTGGAGCCGGCTTTGGACGGATTGGTTTGTTGGCGACCTTCACTATAGCTATTTGAAGAACCAATGCAAAGCTTATTAGTTATCTGCCAACTTGTATATATATATGGAGCTCACTCTTCGCTTATTGCATGAACTATAAACTGCAAACCTCTAGATCTTATTAAGAGAGCCTAAAATTGACAAGCCATATTACTCTTCCATTGCTTCTCCTACTGAGCTTCTTCTCTGCTCTGCTTATCAGCTGCAATGGAGCATCGGGTGATGATCGAAAGTTAGTCTTCTCTATTTTATGCTTCTTGTTGTGTAATTAATATCTTAGAAGAAGTGATTTGGTTTCATCGAGTAACTTTCAGACATTGAAATGCATTATTATTACACATATATTCCATTTTCATGAGAATTTCTTTAAGGATAACTCGACAAGGGATCTGACATGACATTTTGATCCTGTACCCTCGACTTGTGCCTTTTTGTCAACTTAGTTGGAAATGAATGGACCATGGGTCTGATGTAACGGTTTATATTGGGCTATAATGTGGCTAGGTATTAGCCCATCGATTGAGCCAGAGATGGCAACCCACAAAAACAATGTGGTGAAACTAGAGTTAAATTTAAAAGTTGGGCTCCAAAAGCCCATTGGATTGTGAGGTTCCTGCCCTTGATCCAACCAAAATTGATTCCCAGCCCTTATTTTATGGATGCAGGCGCTGGAATAGTTGGACAAGAGCTCATTTTCGATTCCCATGGGCTGCAGAGTTCCGACATACATCCTGCCTTACATTGTGTGCATGGGCAACAGTCCAATGGTAAATTCTCTGCATCAACCCTTCACACCATCATGCTACAAGAAGGTTTTGGAAGGTTAATCTACATTGTTTAACCTTAAATGATAAATGCACTTTAATACCAAAGAACATTGTTAAAATTTATCAAGGTTTAACTTTACTAATTGATTGCATTGCATGTAACAGTGGTGCATCAGATCGTTTACTCCACAGCTATCAAAGAAGTTCCAATGAATTTGTTGCCAAGCTGACCCATGACGAGGCGCAGGCGCTGAAAGGTTGGTGTATTGTAAATACAGCATTAACACTGAATCAGTGCTTCTTTGTTTATGTGATTAGAAATCATGAAATTCTTTTATTAATTGAGCATTAACATTGGATTTTCAGGCGTGGAAGGAGTAGTGTCAGTTTTCCCTAATAAAAGGAAACAGCTCCATACAACAAGGTCTTGGGACTTCATGGGTTTTCCTCAGCATGTCAGAAGAGCAGCTACTGAAAATGATATCATCGTTGGAATGCTTGATACAGGAATTTGGCCCGAGTATGAAAGTTTTAGTGACGAAAATTTTGGTCCACCTCCGCAATGATGGAAGGGTTCTTGTCAAGAGTCTTCCACTTTTTACTTGTAACAAGTAATTCTCCTTTAAAACGTTGCTTAAAACACCAAAACACACACATTTGAAAGTGCTTTAGAGTTGCAGTGATTCTGATCAAAATTGCAACTCAGTACAGCAAAATTATTGGAGCTAAATACTACAGAAGTGATAAAAAATTCAGTGAACTAGATTTTCAGTCTCCAAGAGATTCTGAAGGTCACGGAACTCATACTGCATCCACTGCAGGAGGTGGCTTAGTTAGCAAGGCAAGTCTATTTGGCATCCGCTCTGGAATAGCTCGAGGAGGGGTTCCGTCTGCCCGCATTGCTGTTTACAAAGATTTGTTGGTCTGATGGTTGACCAGATGCTGACATTCTTGCAGCATTTGATGATGCAATTGCTGATGGTGTTGATATAATCTCTATTTCAGTTGGGGGTTCAGTTGCTTTTGATTATTTTGAAGATTCAATTGCCATTGGATCTTTCCAAGCAATGAGAAATAATATTCTTACATCCATTTCTGCCGGTAATTCCGGCCCTGATCCTTCTACAATCACAAACATTTTCCCTTGGTCTCTCTCTGTTGCTGCTAGCACCATAGACAGGAAGTTTGTGTCTCGGGTAAAATTGGGTAATGGTGAGTTTATGAGGTGAGTGCAATGTTCTTCTTTTTCTTAGGTCAGTTATAAGTTCCACAATACCATGAAATTTTAGCACAATGCCTTAACCTTTTCTTCTGCACATGGGGTATTTCTATTAATACCATTGACTGGAAGGGAAAAATGTTTCCTATCATCTATGGAGGAGATGCTCCGACCAAAACAGGCTGTTTCGATGGATCCCAATCAAGGTAATCCGAAAATTAAATGTTCCGCAATGTTTCTCGAGGCAATGTCTGAAACATCTCAATTGCACATCATGATATGCTGCAGGTTTTGCAAGCTAGGCAGCTTGAACGAGAACTTGGTACGAGGAAAAATTGTTCTGTGTGATGCGTTGAGTACTGGGCAGGCAGCATCAACTGCAAGAGCAGCCGGCAGTATAATGCTAGGCGATTATTTTAGAGATGTTTCCTACAATTTTCCTTTGCCTAATTCTTATTTGGATGCAGAAGATGGAAGGGAGGTCTCAAGTTACCTGAACTCAACTAGGTACTTATCCTGAATTTCTCTGTTACAATCTACCCGGTGAAAATCTATTAACAGAGTAACATTATTGTCAAAAACCAACAAGAAACCAAAAGCTACAATTTTGAATAGTACTTCAGAAAATAATGAATTGGCCCCAGTTGTGGTTTCATTTTCATTAAGAGGGCCTAACACAATCACAAGTGATGTACTGAAGGTATCTTGAATAATTTTGTCCATTATAATTCATGTTCCTAGCTCTGTTTCTTAATTGTGGCTTCTTGTTTTTCTGCAGCCTGATCTAACGGCTCCTGGAGTGAACATTTTAGCATCATGGTCGGAGGCTGCAACTATTTCAGGTTTGGAAGGCTATAGAAGAATTGCTCCTTTCAATATAATTTCTGGCACATCCACGTCTTGCCCACATGCAACTGGCGCAGCCGCCTACATTAAGTCATTCCACCCTTCCTGCTAACCCGGGTTTGATATATGATGCTGGAGAGCTTGATTATATGAAATTTCTGTGTGGACAAGGATTCAGCAATAAAATTCTAAGAATTGTTACTGGGGATAGTAGCAGTTGTTCCAAGGCAACAAATGGAACTGAATGGGATTTAAACTACCCTTCATTTGCTTTATCAACAGAATATGGAAAATCTACTGCTCGAGTTTTCCATAGAACTGTCACAAACGTTGGGTCGGCAGTGTCTACTTACAAGGCAATTGTGAAGACTCGGCCTGGACTTAATATCCAAGTTCAACCAAGTGTTCTTTCTTTCAAATCTCGAGGCGAGAAGAAATACTTTGTTGGGAGAATTACAGCAACGCTGAAGAAACCAGAGAACATGATCACTGGTTCTTTGGTTTGGGATGATGGTGTGCATCAAGTGAGGAGTCCCATTGTTGCTTACAATGCCACATCTCCGGATAATTGACCTAGATTTTATGATCATGTTAATTATGTTATAGATTGAAAAACTGTAACGCCATTGAAATTTCTTCAATTCCCTGAATAAGCAGGCAATATATTTCATTGCATTAAAATATGAGATGGTAAGCCTATTTTCCTTTTCAAGAAAATAGTCCTGATTAAATAACCTTTAACTTTCAAGAAAACCAAATTACAAGCCATTAATTTGAGGAGTTAATGGCAGATACGAACAAAATAATAACAAAAATTTCGGTAGGACGAACTGAATACCATCCAATATAACTACATATTAATATTATAATTACAGTCATAATTGTTCAATTTTAAGATAAATTTTTATGTGGCAAGATTTCATTATGTGAGATAACTATCACTCTCAAGAAAATTTGCAAAATGGGCAAACTGAAAGTCACCTGAAAGAAACAGAAAAGTTATTAAAGAAGCCACACTCATTCATTGTTAATGCTATCAATAAATTTAATAAGAAAGCCAAATACTGTAACTTCCGAAGTTGTATGTTAAATGTTTCTCTCTCCTGACTCTTCCAGCAAATTGTGGAGTGCTACTCCTGTTAACACACATTAAAAATAAAAAATAAAAAAAAAAATTCTGCTGGGTAGTAATATAATGGCCAGATCTCTACCAATCTTAGCCATCAGCTTCACGGTTCTGGCCATGTTCCAGAGCCATGCCAGAGCCGTTGACTCGAGAAAGGCAAGAACTGCTGGAACATTTTCATCATCTCTTTTATTTTTGTTTCACCAACAAACTTTGTTATCATGCTCTGATCTCTGAAAGGTTTGCTGCAATGTCATACAGGTGTATATAGTATACATGGATCCGGCTATAAATTCAACCAGGGACGTTCATCTGGAATATCTTCAGAAAGTTGTCGAGGGCACGTAATTCTCTAATTTTTCTCTGTATTTTGTTAAGCATTTTGAATCGACTATCTGACCCTTTTATTTTTGGAATGGCACGTGGGAATAGCACGCCTGCTGAAGCTCTTGTTTACAGTTACCGTACTGTCATCACAGGATTTTCAGCCAGACTCACTGATAAAGAGGCAAAAAGGCTAGAAAGTATGACTACATTTACTTCGTTATTAGTTTCACATACAGTAATTTTCCTCTAGCCTGGACGTCCTTATTTCACAAACTGCAGACTTACTAATTTCAAAGTAATTAGTAACGTTTTAATGTTAAATTGTTAAGAATCACTTCATTTTCATGATTATTTTTCTGACTAAGCGTATTCCTGCTTATGGTTTTTATACATTTGAAATGTGTTGTAATTCTTGAGTTCAAAATGAAATGCATGCAGAATTGGACGGCATACAAGCTGTGGTGCCAAGCCGAAAGCTTCAACTTTTGGCTCCAGGATCCGGGCAATTTTCAGAAAACCTCAAGATTTCGCCCGTTCCAATTGAGGCCGAGCTGAATGTTTGACGAAACAATAATAGTTGAATTTTTGCCCTAAATGGCAGACCCCACCTGGTGATGAATGAGTTCTAGCTGCTTCAAAAAAAGTAGAAGACGGTTTACCAAATTAAATAGCTTCATAATATAGCAATTATGTTCATTGGGTATTCTAAATTTCTCCAAAGTTTGTCGATTTATTTAAATTAAGTAGCAATTGGATGAGCCCGATGAGCATTGAATGCTTCGGTCTATTTTGTATTTCAATTTCTTAGAGATCTTTTAAAGTTTATAAATCATCTCTGATTTTTATCTTTATTTTTTCATTAACCATTTACAAGAGAGTACTAAATGAGATAAGTCTATCATAGTATTTACCTCTCTATTTGATAATAATTTATATCCTCTCTATGAGTATCTCTCAAAGAAAATAATATACCATTTATCAAGTATTTTCTTGAAAAGCATTTTAAATCCTGCGTTGATCCTGTAAACTTTGTGGGTTTATATGCAATTTATTCAAAAGATTCAGGAAAATGTGCAAAAATGGACAAATTAGTTCAAAATAGCCTACAGATGAAATCCATTGTAATGCAATCAATGAAGAGAACAGACAGTGGTGGAAAGGAGGGTAGACGCAGAGTGGACAAGCTAATATGGAAGAAATAACCACAAAAAAATTAGTTGACGGAATTAGCCCATAGTAACTCTTTGTTGATGCCACGAAAATAATTATACCAATAGAGTCGTATATACAATTAATTGCTGTTTGATTCCAAAAATGCATGGCAAAATGCCTTCCCCTTCCCTCCCAACAACTGTTAGGAATTTACTCGTCTGTACATTGATAGGAGTTAATGTTATACGTATACAGAATTGAGTTGTTGTGACTTAAATCTGGAGAACATAGGTTACTTGGCCGTCTTCACCGTTATCAAAACTAGTAACTACAAAATGGCTAAATTATTGCCAGTATTAAACAATATTAGTTTCACATTTCTAGCTATTTGCGAGAGCCATGGAATTCCTGCAGGGGAACCAAGAGAGGCAAGAACTGCTGCCCCTAACTTTCATCGTGTAAGCATCACCGTTGTTTATTATCATTTTGTGATAACTTACTGTGTGTTTGCGATTTGGATACAGGGTTATATAGTGTCTTGAAATAGCAGCATAGTCAAATCTACTAGGTGGGAAAGTCTTAAAAGTTGTTGCGCGAGGGCATGCGAGTCTGTAACATGAATACAAGAAAATGCTTCAAATTTCTGAAAATATAATTTGTCGTGCGGTTTTTTCATATTCGTAATTATTTTATTTTATTTTATTTATATTTAAAAATAAAATAATAAAAATATTTTATCAAAACGAGACGCATTGGCAGGAAAAGATAATTATCACGTCTTGTCGCCCAAGCAGTAACTATAAGTTAATGACCACGGATAATCGGATAATTTGATGCTTCGGCGGCGCCGGCGGAGACTCGAGGGTGTCTGGAATTTCGGTGAACCAGCAATTGATCCTCAGCAGCTAGCCTAAACAAACGAACGACTATTCCTCCAAGTTACACAGGGTAGGAGGTTCACCAAAATTAAATTCTGCAACCCATGAAGTATCCATTATACATGGTACAATAGCTTTGCTGAAAGTCCTTGGCCTTATTAGTTGAAATAAATTTGTTTGGAAGTGATGAATTGGAACAGTAATTTCTGCGCATTAAATTTTCAATAGCTATAATTTTTAAATCAAAAGGAGCTACAGAACATATTATATATTAATAAAAAATTCTTTTTAAATTCTTTAAATAATTTAAAAATTATAATGAGAGATATTTTTAAAATTTTATATTATTATTTTATTAAAATAAAATTTTTATGGTAATTAAAAAAATAAGATTAAAAATTTATTTATCTTAAATTTGGTAAATCAGCTTCAATAATGGAAAACCCTCTCATGCGCCGCAAAAACGCCATGGTCTTGAAACTAATTCGTTGCTGCATGCTTCTCTTAATTAATTAATGGTTTATTCATCTGTCACTTGGCAAGAAGGAAGAACATTCAAAGGGGTAGGCATGGAGTAAAGAGCAGGCAAGTTATCAGTAGATGGAAATTTAGTAACAGCTCCTCCTCAGAATTCGGGTGCTCACAATACATTAACATGTGAAAAATCTGGGGCATAATGAGAATAAAAAAACACAGAGCCATACTGTAAAATAAGTCAAATATTTATCAAATTATAATTGTTTATGACCTCTAGTTCGCATTTAGAATTGCTCCAGTGAGGTTATTAATAAATTTTTTTTTACAAATTTAATATATATATATATATATATATATATATTTTACAGCCTTAGTTACTTTAAATCTAGAATTCAATTGCCTTGACTCAAATGACAAGATCTATATATTCTACTTTACCAAGATGAACGGAATGGACCCAATTTCATTTTATTTTATTAGTAAATTAAACCAAGAGCAAATAGACGTGTCCTGGAATTATTTCAACATATTATATTTCTGGTCTTTGAGTCTTTCAACGATTCAATCTAAAAAGATGAAGCCTATGCAGCAGGTTACATACAAGTTTCATCGATGAATTGGTAACATTCGCTTCAGTTACTTGAACTTTCTTAGAAATGAACTAATAATCGAGAATATTTATTTTAAATATTCGCTGCAGTCAAGTCTCGTATTTTTAATTGCTAGTAGGAATACGTTGAATTCAAACGAGGTGAAAAAGTGTTGCATTTACACTCATTTCATAACTTCATTAAACATTGAAGTTGGAAGTTTCATTGAATTTCTACTTGAATTTGGAGTTTAAATTGATTCAATATGTTGAACAATTTGTATTTAACAAAGAGGACTTAGACTTGTATCTACCCATCGAACATTCTATTATAATGTTGTGCATCTCCTATGAATTCTAATTTAATATGAAGTAAGATACACAGGAATCAATTACTTGTCTTTCTGTATTGTCTAAGAAATCATCCAGAGATTTAGGACAGGACAAGATCAATTAAAGTATTTTGAAAGTTCAATATTTTATATTTTAATTCATAATTACAGTACAATTAAATAATTATGAACATATCCTGGTTCTCTTCAACAATGCAGAATCATTGTTTTTATTTTATAATAAAATGGCTTTGGCTCAGGTATGCTCGAGTCCTGAATTTAATCCGGAGTACACGTTAAGGCAAGAACAAGCTAATGGATTTGGAAAAGTATGCTTGTAAACAATGTAAGACAATGCATGCATGCATGCATGCTTTATATTATTTAAAGCGATGTAGAAGAAAAAAACACCTAACTTTAGACAATTAGTTTTCTAACCAAGGAAGAAAACAATATACCTTTGACAATTAAGGCGAAAATTACTATTAAGAATGGATTCAAAATAAAAATAAAATTGTAATTGAAACTAATAAATGAGAAAGAAAATGATCTATGCTTTTAATTTGGCTTTTTTTTTTTTTTTTCCAAAACAGAAGTTTTATAGAGCAATTAATATATGTTTATTGAATGTCACCTTTATTATTGTTATTATTGATATTTTTCAGTCACATATCTATAGAGATTCTTATCTTTATTAATAGTAGCATAACACAAACTAAAAGTTGTATTTAAATTAAGACCATAACTTAAATCACTTACTTTACGACACAAAATGTAACCACTCTTGACCATAAATCATAAATTAATAAAAATTAAGAAAGGTAAAATTAGGAAGGAAAGAAGCCAAAATTGCTGTAGAACATGTTGGTGGAATCCCACGAAATTCAGTTGAAAGTCTCAAATCCTCATAAGACTTAGAGAAGGATCAAAACACCGTGCCTAGTCGGCTAAACTTTATTCTAGACGATCTCCACCATTCAACTATAAATAGCAATCCTTCAAAACCTACCCAATTAATTTTCAAGGTTATTTCAAAACAAAAGCAAGCTTAGAATTCTGTGGACACCAATCGCTCTAGTTGTCAGATATGGCTAACCCTGAGCGTTTTCAGTTGTTTCTCTTGTTCTCGCTGATTGTTGCGGTGTCTCAATGCTCCAGCAGGCCATTAATCCTAAACCATCAACTTGGTAAGCGTATATAAACTCCCTCTCCATCTTCTCCGTAAGTCTGCGTCCGCTGATAAACTAAAAAATGGTATGTTTTTAAATGATTGATGTTTAGGGTATTCAAAGACGTTTGCCACCCAGCTCGGGGTTGTGTGCAAGTGTTGCGATGGCCAAAAAGGTGAATGCGGAAGCACATGGGAAGGTTCTTGCTCAAAGCTTCAGTGTCTTCCATGGAAATTTCATGGATGATCTTGATCTGGTTTTAGTCACCTGCATAATAAGTGTACTCCAGATACATACATACGATTCTACTAATTAATAAGACTGTATTATGTTTACTAGGCATAAATTAGTAAGACGATTCCATGCAAGTTTCAATTTCTGTTTCAGTTCAAATCATCGGCAACATTAGCGAATAAGGTGCTGAGTGAAGCTACATTTTTCACTGTGGTGTATTATTGTAAGAGATTTTCATAATTTTATTGTATTATTATTATTGTTATTGCCGTGAAAAATACTGATTTCATAGATGAAGCAAGATTTGTGGACCAAAATAAACCACACCATTCATTTCTTTTTTTCAAACCTTTGAAAGTGCAAAGGTCCATGTTATAAGCCCAAAACATAGCAATCTAGAAAAGAACATTTATCAAACACATTAATTTGTACAACCCAAGACTTTCAATTAGTCACCAGATAACAAACGTGTGTTGAATTTAAAGCCAGATAACCATGTGAAAACAACATGCCCAATTGCCAGTTAGATTCCACAGAACTTGGAATACGTGGTTCTTCACTTCAGCGTGCCAATTTGACAAGTGGCTGCATACATAATTCATCTACTGAATGATTGAAATCAGAACAAGTACTCCATCCTCCATTGGAATCACCATAACTCCCTCTCATTTCTATATTAACGAAGATCGGGTTCTTCAAAAGCAAACTTTGACTAATTTATGTTAGCATTTCGTGCACGTTCAACCTAAAAACACCCAACACTTTTTACATTTTCCACACTGAGTTGGGTATCCAAAGTTCTTTGACACTAATCATATATATTGTTAGAATCTCCCCATTTTTTAAACATTCTTGCATTAATTAAAACAATTCTACAAGAATATATAGGTTGATTTCGATTCATTTTTATGGAGAATTTGACCTCCACACAGATAAAGTAACAAGGTAATAGAACATTGAATCCTTTGACGCGTGTTTCACTGAAATCATTCGATACGTCTATAAAATATTAATAAAAATAATAAACAAATAAATAAATAAAGCACAGGGGAAAACGAGAATAATATGTTTTGAATCAACAATTTTCCTGAAAAGAGAAGTAGAAAGAGATTAGAAGAATATGCCATGAAACCAGATTCAGCAAGTTTCGTTTGGTGCACTTATCCTATCCCGATCTATCCGAAAGGAACCTTAAGAAATTTTATTATCAGACAAGAATCTCTTATTACCGTATCTTGATTAACTAGGTTAAGTACAATCATTAGTAATAAGCCCTAGAATATCTTGCTTTGTTACTAAAGATTATCGATATGCAATACACGTGACATAAACGAAATTAGAGATCACATTATCTATTGATAAAATTAATATGATGATAATCCTTAGTCAAGCTTTTGGTTTCTAAGGATGAGATTCTCTATTATTTGATTGTCATTGAATATCAATCGTTGTTCATTGATTGATGCCCTACCATAGAAACAATGTTTTAAGAAAATTTATTCTATCGAATATGACCCACACCCATTAAAAATATATTTATAAGTTGCAATTCCACTTAATTAGGTATTAATTTCTTTTCTTCATCCATTTATAACCAATTAAAATGACACGTGTGCAATTCAGGAGGCACAGGGTTAGTTATTCCATGTTCAAGTTATTATCTATTAAAGGACGGCAGGATACCTAGTTGACCTTATATCATCATTTGCTATTATTGCACAATGGCTGTCTGTACATATTCTTTATGCTTCTTATTTCGTATGCTCTTTCTATGTTATGCATTCCTTTTCCTTATAATTTGACCAAAACTTCTGTGGATTTTCCTTAATTACATTCATCGAAGACATATAATCTTTAGCATTGAAAGCTTTCCTTCTTACATAAATTTCCAATGGGTTCTAATAACTTTATTTATGCTTCCTCGTGCTCCACTCTTTGTAAGTAATAAACTGGAATAATTCCGTTCTTTATATACCAAAAACGTCGGGACATTTCATAGAGACATTCATGTTCTATCCATTGAATATTAACCAAGTAGTTTAATTGTAGCAGCCTCTCAAATTCAAAGAACAGGAAAAACACATGCACTAACATTCTCTACCTCTTTCAAAATCATATATTCTGTCGTTGATTTTTCAAAGATTTGCAGGAAGATTGCGATAATATCTCCAATATTGCATGGTATGTCGGTTACCTTTGTTGATGTCGCTGAGACCAAACGAAAGAGGGGAAGAGGAATAATAATGTGGAGTAGTCAACTGTTTTGGAGCCATCGAGCATGTCCCATCAGCCCAAGTTGCTGCAAAGGCAAACGACCTTATCCGTTTATCTTCGTAGTGACTGCAATAATCTAGAACACTTAAGACCCTTCTTCAAAACTCTCCAAAAATCCCATAATTAATTAAATAATATTCTATCAGAGTAAAAGTTTCATAAATTATTTGTCATTGTAATTAGCTCGTAGCTTAAACTTTTTGAGTAGTGAGTAAGTAGAAAAAGGTCAAGGAAGAAGATAGTTATGGGGGACGCGTGGCAACAAGGGATTGAAGCTGGCAACAAATCCACTTGGGTGAAAGAGAAAGCAACCAGGTGTCGAAAAGGAGAGAAATGAATGAGCCCACATGAGGTCAGCATCCAAATCAAAGAGAGAGTGTATTTATTTTTGGGGTCTATAAATAGCAGAGAACCGTTTCACAGTATCTACAACAACATCTGCAATCTTCACGTGCTCTCTGCTCTCTGCCTCCTAGTTGTCTGTTTGTCCTAATTTCTGCAAATCTTATCCATTGCTCCCCATCTCTTTCTTTAAAGCAGTAGTAGTCTCTCTTTTGTTGGTCAGTGAGGTCGTTTCCCGTTAAGGGAAAACTATCCAAGAGTAGTTTTGTTCGTTAGTTGACAAAGAAAGCTTTAGCTTCCAGTTAATTTTCAACATTATGGAAAACAAAAGGCAAGAGAGTGGTTCTTCTTCATCTTCATCCATCAATTTTGATCATCTGTTTGGTCTCAAGGATTCTTCATCTTCTTCTTCTTCTTCCTCCACCAGTGGAATATTTGGATCTATTTTTTCACCACCATCGACGGTATATATTTTCTTTAAAACAACGACTGCATCTTATGTTGTACTTGACGGTGGAAGACTTAAATACGTGAAATTTGCTCTATTTTGATTTCAGGGGCCAGGAAGGAACTCTTCCCACAGTGGAATAATAGGGTCACTGAGAAAGCAAGCCGAAGGCAGCAAGGTTGAGGGCAACAACAAAGACAAGAGTTCCATTTATCAGAACGAACCTGCTGAACCTAGCTATTTAAGCTCATCAATCTACTATGGTGGCCAAGAAAACTACTCTGCAGGAACCAGATCAACCACTGAATCTCATCATCCTGTTGTAAGTGTAACAGAATTAACATCTACTATCATTCATATATTGATATATGCTTCTCAAAACAGGCCATATATCATTATGCATGCATGGCCAAAGGACCAAGCCTGGTATGTATCTTTTTAGTTATTTGCCTTCCAAGTTCTACTAATTTAAAATTTTAACCGAATTTTTCTGTTATCAGCAGTTCAAGAAGGATGGGGGAGAGGATGATCCAAGTGGAAGCAATTGTAATAGTGCTTCAAGAGGAAATTGGTGGCAGGGTGTGTAGTTGCTGTGTAGTTTGGACAGATTAATTTTAATGTAACTGTAATCATGTAATTTACATATTAATTTGTTATTTCCATTCCGCAGGTTCGCTCTATTACTGAAGCCTTTCCCCAAAACATAATGCAAATTCACCACCTACACCTATAGTAAGGTATTCCAAATCCCCTAATAATTTGGTAGATTGCCTACTTTATTTATTTTGTTTGCCCTTGTGCTTTAATTAGATGCACTTACTATTTTAGAGTCACTTTTCAAACCCTCAAGTTGTTCTTTTTCGGTACATATTTAATTTGGTATGCTAGGATATGCTATGAAGATTTACAGAATAATTTAACAGAAAAGTTCCATGCGCGACCTACCACCCACTTGCTTCTACTAGCTTGGGTTATTTAATTGCTTGTTTGCCAACTGGTTTTGTTCAGCTTCTGAAATGGTTTCTTGTGTCTATGTTGCAGGAATGGCGATGGTGATACTAAAGCTAAAGCTTCTGATTATGGAAACAAGGACGGTAAAAATAATTAGTAGAGAAGTAATAGAAGAGAGTGATACGGCCAAGAGGTGCTGCAACATGTTGGATTCTTTTTCTCCAACTAATCAACTTTGGCAAGCAGTTAATATATTGAGTGGAATCTTGTGTACAAAGACTCTTTGCGTTATCGAACTCGTTAATTTTCCATGTAGTTGAAACATGTATTCTGGGTTTTCAGTCCTGACCTTAATTATAGCCGCTTGCTTTCTTAGTTTTTGCTCACTCTCCTTCAAAACTCATGAATCTGGGATCGTTGTTGTTCTATTTCAAGTTTGAAAGCATCTGATAAACAACTGCTGTTTGTTATTTACAATTTATGTCTAGTAATTTGGTACTATAATAGGCCCATAATCATGTTCATATAAACTTGATTAACCTGTTTAATAAACAGACCATCTTCCGGTTGCATCTGTTAATCGACGTCCTCAATTTGATAATGGACTTTGTTTTTAACTTGGTGACTGCGAAGTAAAAGGAGTTCAGTTATACAAGAAGGAATAAGCAGAGAGAGTGAACCAAACGAGGAGTAAACGATGATTAGTTGTTATTCAGATGCCTGGATGTTACAGTAAGTAAATGAACTTAATAAACTGGCTACATGGATGCAAAATCCAGCAGACCATTTCCACGCCCTTTACAGCCACAGGTACCATAGCCTTCATCTTCAAGGCAATGTGTAAGCTGCAACATATAACAAGAAGTTAAGAAAAATGCAGAGGCAATTAAAGCTAAATTAGGAGCACACAGTAGAGAAAGCAGCAAAAGAGAAGAAATGAATAGAAAGCTTAGCAAGTGTACCTCCGCACTTGTAACCCACAGGACGATCAGCAAGGTTGCAACGTTTGGGGATGGTTATTGCAACTTCTGGCTTGATGCCGGCACTCTTAGCTGTATTAGACAGCATTACAGCACACAGGCAGCTTGGATTCTGGCCGAGTTTCTTTACCTGAAGGCAGCACTGGCTGGAAACTTGAGCGTTTGGATCTTCTGCTGCCATTGCACAGGGAGCCAGCTTGAAGGCTTCTCTGTCTGGGGATGATTTCCCACATTCACCAGCCCCATCAACTCCAATGAACCCAGCAGCCCCCAGAATCACTAAAAACACTAGAATGCAAGTGTACTTCATTGCAGTTTCCATTTCTACAATGCAATGCATAAACACTCTACAATTTGGCAGGATTTATAGTGAAACAAGCAGCCCCACGATGCTTCCACGTCAAACCCACAAATCATAGTGGAGGAAGCACTACAAGAAAGCGCATTTTGTTTATTCTTCACCAACACCCTCTTGGATAAAACTTAGGATTACCTGTCTATTTTAAGCCAATGACGGTTAGTGCTTGAAAAAGTTTGTCACCATTCCACTAACTTTCTATCCTTCAAAATATAGCAGCAAATAAAAAGATTTCAAGAACAATTGACAGCATAGCAGATCAACAGTGGAGAAGATTAGCAATGGACAATTAAGAAATCTGCACATTTGTGCAAACAAGTAAACTGTGCCACAACGCAACCACAATACCACCAACAACCCAGTAGAGATCATCAGCTTTTAAGAATGTAATTATCTCATTGGTATACAAGAACACCAACAAAATCAATGGAAACATTCAAACTTGGATTTTGTCTAAGAATGTAATAATTTCATAAATAATCTCATCAAGTACAAGGAATCTCACGATATCTGATTAGTTTGGAAATTTCAAAGCCTGTACCCCTCCAAGATACGATAATCCAAAACGACATCAATTACTCAATTATACTAAATTCATCCTCTTCCCACCATGGTCTCAGCTAAACCATTACAAAACATTCAACATAAACAAGCTAACTTCTGAAAAAAGCAAACAAAACAAGACAGACATAAATCAACAAGGCAGCGGGTACCAGAATCACCAACGGCACAACCGCAGCAAGACTGTGCCCCCTTCCACTCTCACACGACAAAGTTCCAAGCTTAATCTGAACAACGTTGATCAACGCCAACGTTAAAAATATACACCCGCTGACCGAACCCACAGCCGAAACCAGCATCCCGACTCGGAGAAGACCCTTGTTGACCAGACCCAGATAAGGCGACTGTGCGTCCCAATCGGAGGTCTTAGCGAGGCGAATGGCTTGCTTGAGGCCTAAAGCTATGAGGCTGGAGAACAAGAAGGAGCTGAAGGAGTATACGTGGAAGGCGATCATGTCCTTCCCGACGTGCGGATCCGGGGTGCATGCGCTGTCCACGATAAGGGAGTTACTGGGGTCCTTGGGATTCCACGTCAGCCCCAGAAAGACAGCGAGTGTGAAGAGCGAGTTCACGTTCACGATGCCATCCAGTGCCGTGATGTGGATGCTGGTTGTCATTTTCAAGATCAGACGGCGGCGCGTGGTGTTGGAAGAAATATGGCTGAATTGGGTTTTGATAAGTTTCTGATGGGGAACGCAAAAAGCGAAGTAAACGTTGGTAAAGTAGATTGCTTTAATCGCTTTTGCAAAAGAAGAGTGTGCATTAATCAATGATACGTTTAATACAGAAAAATTGTAATAGCGTTTAAAATGATTTGTTTCTTGGATCAAGATATCTTGGCATGTGATGAACACTATACACTTGTGGCGTATTAGTCAAACCGACTCATAAGGATAATAGACCCGGATAACTCGATTGACACGCCAGCATACTCACCGCTGTACTACAACCACCCAACTGGTAATTATTGCAAACACTAATATATTTATTTAAATCTCGTTAAAGTTACCATTAAACACTGTACAACTTGTCACCATCCTGCAAAAATTTTTAAATAAAATAATTTTATTATATTAATATTATTAAATTAAATAATAAATTTTATTATTAATTTTTTAATTTATTATTAATAAATATTTTTTTTTTACTTAAAATTCTATATTCACCTTTAAGATAAAAAAAATTTAATTTAATTAAAAATAATCTTTTTTTTTATGGGAAACAGTCTTAA
>CP135571.1:2056913-2211998 GCA_032401905.1 Swietenia macrophylla | reverse complement strand
AAAAATATTTTTATTAATAAATATTTAAAATAATAAAATTATTTAATTAATAAAAATATTATTTAATTAATAAAAAATATTTTTATTAATAAATATTTAAAAAAATAAAATTATTTAATTAATAAAATTTATTTTAAATTTTTAAATAATTTTTTATTAATTAAATAATTTTATCGTATCATCATTTTTAACGTGATAAAACAATCCGTGCCAAACTTTCTATGTTATAATTAATGTCTACATTCTATCTGCTCAGTTGACATTCAAATACAAGCCACAGAGAAGTATATTGTCAACTATCACAATAAAAAGATGCCATCATGATTCTCATAATCTGTGCTTTTATTTCTCCCCAAAAATTATATCAAGTGACCATGTCAAGAGACAGTATATCGAGGCTGACTTTGTATTGTTTTCGTCCCATTTGGGTGAGCTGATGCATTTTTTTGAGGGTCCTGATTTTCTGTGTCATTTGCTACAATTGAACACGATTCCTCAGTTGCATTGTCACATATCTTTGCTTTTGACTCAGCACCAAGATAGTTGGTCAAGACTCTTCACCCCAAATCCACGTCGCGGGGGCTTGTTCTGATTGCTGCTGTTATGGAGAAAAGCAGTTTTTTCTCCTCCTGCAGGACTAATCAAAGGTGCAGGTGAAAAGCTTGGTGTTGCAATAGATGATTTATGTGGAGTGCCCCAGACGGACAAACTATTTGGGATGGAAACTTTCTCACGAGCAATTACGCTGAATCTGGCAGGCGATGACAGTTTGTCTGAATTTTTAGTGAAGTCATCCACATATATTAGATCGTCGATACGGGCCACAATGCTAAATGCCAAGCTCTCCAGAACTCTTGAATAGCTCTCAAGAATAGATTTTCCAACATCCTGAAAAGTTCTAGATGAAGTTTACATAGAGTGTATGAAAACAAAAAAGCTAAAATATGAAGTAAAAATAATCCTTAAAAAGAGAGAAATTTGAACCTTGTTGAACTGAATCTTGCAGGTATCCAAGGTAGTTTGCGTTAGAATAGGGAACCGCTGCTTCAAGCAAAGCAGGAGGCTTTCGGCTCTTTCTGCAAGCATTTCCCTCTTATCTCCATCAACTATTAGGTCCTTCACCATCCCCCTTGATGATTTTGCAGTTGATCGACTTGGATTAAATGAGAGCTTTGAGTGAGCTCTTCGACACCAAACATATATTGCAGCTTCCGCACGATTTGCAATCTCGAGAGCAACATGATCAGATGATAAGTCAAGGCAATCAAGCAGGCAATCAGCAGAGAACTGATCTGATGTAATATACCTGTAAATAACTTCTCCTAGACAGGCTCTCTCATTCTGGAAACAAATTATTGAAAACTTGAGTCAGATTGAATAGTAACAACTTTAGCAATCAATGAAATGCACTGAACTACTTGAAACAAACAACTAAAATACAATGACTCAAAATTTTTAGCTAATTGGGAATGTCATAAAAATGTTCCTTCTATTAATTATGTACAATGGTTGATTTTCAAACCTTTGGTAGAGATTCTAAGTATGACTCAGGCACTTCCATTTCTGCTATAGTAATACTGTTGATGGCCATTGCCGCTTTCAAGATTTGATTTGTGCATTCACGCGTATGATTCAATTGCTTTCTTGAATTTTCAGTGAGACCACCAGGTGGAACACGGGGTACAGGCAGCCACCACTTCTCTTCTTGACGTTGTAATGTTTTGCAGAAAGAGGATGACCCATCTGCTTCCGGGGCTATAATCCCTTGATCAACATACCAAAATTCGGTATCGATAAAACTATCCAATATTTCCTGTCATAGTACAATCCAGATGTTAAATTAATAATGACTAATAAAACTAAGAATAACAGAGTATGAACGATCAAAATTAAATCTTACAATAAGCACGTTGTCAAGTTTTCGCAGAGCTGGAAGTTTGATAAGAATATCTGACCTTGGCCTGCAAGTCATGACCTACAAGATGCAGAACAAATGGCTAAAAAAATTGAAGACAAGAAGCATCAAATTTAATGCCCAACAACTTTGGTTTCAAGTTATGCTCAACATAACAAACATGAGCAGAAAAATATGCTTATTGAGCTCAAACCCAAAAGCAATATCATCTCAGAGGAGTTCATAGTTTAACAGGTCGGAAATAGTGATGCTACTCGTTTCTCCTTTCCCGGGATTTCTTAAAAATAAACAGGGTTCCAAGTGCACATGCAAACATCATCACAATAAGATAAAAAGTTAATTCTGAAGTGAAATGAGGACTAGAAATTGCGTTACCTCATATTTAGTTCCACCGAGAAATGTTTGCCAAGCTGGTATCAATTCAACAATGTGATCACTGACAGAAAGAACCCACTCGGTCTCTCTTTTCCACATGGATTTTTTCTCAAAAGGTAAGGGTTCTAGTCTCCATAATTGCCCAAAAATTGTTGCTGAAAATGATAGAAATGTATTACAAATTACAATAATGAAGAACTGAAACAGTAATTCCAACAGAAAGAACCATGCAAAAAGAGAATACCACAGAGATTGGTAATGGCATTAGTAATAGCCAAAGCAGTGCAAACACCATTGCCAGACCCTGACATGTCTTCGCCAAGCAACAATTTTGCGAACCTCTCCCTCATCATTTCAATCTCTATTTCAATTCACAAGCAGGGAAAAAAAATTAGTGACAAAAAACAAAATTAGATTAACTACATAAATGTTTAATGACCAAACCTGCAAGTCACGCCAACAAACAGTTATAAACACTAGATATATCTATCAAAAAAAAAAACTGTTTTAGTTTCACGATCAAATTTAGAAGATTAGAAATTTTGAATTTTTTTTTTCCGTGTACTTGTTTCTAAATACCTCCTAAATTGTAATTTCAAACTCTCGACTTTTCCTACATTTCTGCAGAATCCACACAGTACCAGATTTTGAATCGAGTCATCTGAGCCAAAACTTCTGTTAGGATTACTTGAAACAGACTGTAACTAAAAGATACGAATAAAGTTTTTTTCCTTTACCCACATTTTATCAGCAACCAAACACACTGACGAAGGAAAAATTAATTTACAAAAAAAAAAGAAAAGAAAAGGCGGAAACCTCAAATCGTTGCACCCAACTTCTTAGACTTCGAATCATCAAACTGGGTCTTGTCTTCACTTTTCGTTCCATCAGTAACCGAAATTTTCTTGGACACCTCAGGTTTTCTTATAGGCCAACCCAAAAGAGCTGGAGAACCAGACCCAATTTTTTTCAGTTCCTCTGTTGAGTCTTCACAGCTTGTCCTGGACCCATTTGAACAACTCTCTTTCAACTCGGTCCCTGACTCAGACACAGTCTCATTCCCAGTCTTCTTCACTAAACTTCCCATCCTTTCTCCAACACCCCCCCCCCCCCCCCCCACCTCCCTCACAAAGAAAAGTCTCCGAAAAAAAAAATTGAACTGAAATGCAGAACAGTTGAGTAAATCAGCTTAGTTGATACTCAGCATATCACTTGCTTCAATGATCTACAAAGAAACAGGACAATGTGTGTTAGAAGAATAAGGAGATATTTTGATTTGCGTCTTCGTCGTGTTGTGGCTCAAAATTTGATTTTTGTAGACGAAGAGAGAGAGCGTCAAATAGGCACTTGCCATGCTAACGTCTCGCTTTCACTTTCAGCGACTGAGTAGAGAATCCGTTCAAATTATTATTGAAGTTTTTGGCGGAAATATGTGAGTATGCTTGTACTTTCTGAAGTTTTAGGCGGAGGTATGTGATTGTATTGTTAAATCAATTTAACTTTATAATTCGTTCGGCCTATGACTAAGTGAAAATATTAAGTGGTCGGGTCCAATTCCATAGATTCAACTACTTAGTGACCCACAGCATGATGAAGCCAACGATCCATTAAAATTAATGAAAAAAATCTACGGATTGAAATGCTTTGATGGGGTTCTATTAGCCAGCCACAAAGTTGCTCAACATCTTTGTTAAAAAAAATATATTAAATAAAATAATTTTATTATATTAATATAAATAATACAATAAAATTATTTAATTAATAAAAAAATTATTATAATATAAAAAATTATTTAAAATAAAATTTATGTTAATTTTATATTTATTATTAATAAATAAATTTTTTATTAATTAAATTATTCAATTTATTTTTTTTTTTTGGATGACAAAAAAAAAAAAAGGGTCATTTTGTGACATTGGGGCCTGTATTTGTGGCTATATTGTACAGGAAACAGGCTTCTACCTTCTAGGACTGTTCCCTAAGCATTTAATGGGTCTCTTTGTTGCTCGAAAACAGAGCCTTTTTGAACCGTATAGAATGGTAAATTTTGGTCGTAATAACAAATAGTAACCCTACTTTTGAAATGAACATGGCCGTTACTTATTCAAAGTTTATTCTTTACATTACTCCCTTATCCGGCCTTTTGCATGACATTTCTGTTTTCACGTGCTCTTGTTGCAAGAAGAGAAAGAAGTATGGACAATCTGTGTAAATTTGTAAGTCATTTTCTGAGCAAATACCTCTTGAATTTGAACTGCTAGGCTGATTTCCGAGATGAATGACTGCCCGTCAAGGAATTTCCGTTGGCAAAATGCAAACAAACACCATCAAACAAAATCTGATCTCAAAGCGTTGATAGAGACCAGATTCAGCTCATTTATTTCAATCGGCCAACTCGTGCCCACACGGCTAATTCAATTTCAATGCGCTCCCGCGATAACGAATCCCGTGGACCAATTTCGTACGCGTCCATCTTATTCATGGCCCATCCGGCTTTACGTCGAAGAAAAAAATCTGTATGCCCCCCTTTCATTAGCCGGGGCATACTTAGTAGTACCGTACTTGTTAATATTAATATATAAATTAATAATATAATAACACATGATAATCTTGAATACGTTGAAATATAGTATGACGTGACCGTCATTGGAGATTCTAGAAGATTATTTTTTATATTTTTTTGTATTTTTTATTAAAGAATATTAATAGCTAATATTTTAATAAATTAAATAAAATAACAAATTAAAAAATAAAAAAATTTACGAAATAATGGGAAATAGAAAAGAACAAAGCCAACTGAGGACAAATCTATGGCTGCTTTGTTTTGATTCCTTGTATTAAAGAAGACCAGAAAGGAGGAGGAAACAGCTCAAAGTCAGGGTCGGAGGGAAGACGATCAAAGTTTAGAAAACACCAAAGCTTTCTATTCAATCAACCTTTGTTCATTGGACAAGCGTCTTTTACTCCTTCGTCTTTATTATTTTTCTTTCTTATTTTCTTCCCAGCAGGTATAACTTCCCATCTGTTTTCGTATTTAGGCGCATAATTAAGGATTATTTATTGTTATTTTGTATAGTCAATGAATTGTATATTAAGTTCCAGATTGGATCACTGTTTAATTATGTTCTTATTTAATTTCTTCAGCTGAAATATCAATTCGGTTTGATTATTTGATCGATTTCTGTTGTTATTCACTTTGAGCTTCATTGTTTGTTCATTTTTTTTCTTTCCATATTTGAAACGCAGTTGTATTGCGAACAGTTCCTTTGATATATCTAACACGGCGCCGTTCACTTAATTGCTCTCGGGTGTTTTTGGATGACAAATAAATAGTCGCTAGAACCGTATTGATTTTAAATTTCTGTGATTGTTGTTGTTGGAAATGAAGCAGTCTGAGCTTTGAATTCGTTTACATGCGTAATTGATCTTGTTAACGCCTTGTTTGGAACAAAATCATGCTGGTTCGATTTGATTTTAGCTTGATGGAATGGAATTAGATTGAAATACTCTTTGACGTTGTTTAATAGTTTGGAAAGATACCAGAGAATTAGAGTCTCGTTTTGAGCTTTGTTGTTTGGAACGAATGAGAAAATATTTTGATTTGTCTGTTTTTCAGGTTGAATGTGATATAGAGCGAGAATGGAAGAAGAATTGCTGACGATTGCGATATTAAGTGGCTTAATCGTTTTTAAAAGTGAAATTAATCGAATTTGATTCCAGATGAAATTGATTTCATTTTCTCACATGATTCAAATGCACATTAAGTTAATCATGTGGAAGTGCTGGTAGCTCACGCGCGATGATTCTGCACCTTGATGCTATCCTCATTAACACGTTTCAAAATTGTGAAACTCGGAATTAAAATCTTTGTTTCATTTGTCAACCCCGAATTTCACAAAATCTTTGTTTTGTATAATTCCTGAATAGGTTGGAGAAGTACTACTCTAGGACCGATTTTGGAAGGCTTAAAGCAAAGCTAACTCGTATAATACTGCCAGTCATCTACTCAGACTTTTTTGGTGTCTGGGTTACAGTGCTGTTCTGGAATTCCATAGCATATTTGCTCCTTGATGTGGCCTTTCTATTTTCTTTTGAACAAGATTCTTAAAACAGAAGATGAAGGACAAGTGCATATATCAGATGTGAACCATGCAAACATGGTAGAATTCTGCCCTTCTGAGCAGTCACCATTCAGTGGAAAATGCAGCGATGCTGTCTTGCCCACTGTACACTTTGTTGAAGTGAGCAAATCTTGATGTTTTTGATACCTTTTTTCTTCAATATGCTATATGACAACTTTAATTTTGGCCAGTCTGTTACTGCATATGTGTCGTTGAATAAGTTGGGCTGGTGTTTGTAGGTTCCACACATGAATCAGCTATTTTCTTGGGATTGTGGTCTTGCATGTGTTTTGATGGCACTGAGAACAATTGGAATCAACAACTGCTCTATTCACAGTTTGGCAGACCTATGCTGCACTACTAGGTGTTTCCTTCATTACACAGTCTAGACATTGTTGTTTCCTGTGACCTGCATTATGAATTTAGGTTTACGCAAAGATATATCCTTTAAGCATTCAGCATGGGCTGACATAATAAACCTTTGATGAATCTCATTCTGATATCTTGTTTCCAGCATTTGGACCGTTGATCTGGCATATTTACTGCAGAAATTTAATGTTAGGTTCTCCTACTTCACAGTAACATTTGGAGCAAACCCCAATTACTCTGTTGAGACATATTACAAGGTGATTTCTGGTCTATGCGCAAGTACTTTTAACGGCTTACTGGCTTAGCAATTCATTTGCAGTTGAAGTTTTTTACCTACCTCACCCTAACGTTGAGTATATATCAATATTGTTTGCTTCAATTTGGGACTTTGCAAGCATTGTTATCACATTTCTGCTCAGTTTTTGTAGTCAATCCAAATGGAATTTTGATTTTAATGTTTGAAGTGTATCGTGTTGGTTCTGTGTATTTTTTGAAGTGCACTTGCTTGATTGTTGTGATTTCTTATGGATCACATACATCATCTAACATGTGCAGCTCACCTTCAAATGGTTGAGGTCTTTATGACTATCTCAATTTCTGGGCATCAACTGCATTTTGGATTAATAGTTGCTACTGCTATGTATGCAAGAATGGTTATGTCTGTTAGCAATATTTAGCATCTAAAAAAGAAAACAGGACTGAGATTTTATTTTCTACTGCTGTTTTACTGATTGCTACTATAAATGTATTGTCATTTCTTATGGCTTTTCAATGATGCTTTGCATTGTGTAACTTGTAGTTGAGTGTTAATATACTAGTCACTTTATGTCATTGTCACTGTATAATTGAGTTTTATTCTTTTTATTGTGCAGGAGCATTTGCCTACTGATCTGGTACGAGTGGATATGTTATTCCAGAAGGCAAGAGGGGCTGGAATTAATATAGAGGTATGGTTCAGTCATCTGAATGTGCTGTAAATTTGTGGCTGGTAAAATAAATGCTACAACTGGATGAAAAAACATTGCTTTTGCTCACCAACATTAAGGTGTTCCTTCATTTGTGATTCAACTACTCTCTTGGGATAAGCCTATGAACCTTCTCCTTTTACAGTGCAGGGCAATTAGTGTAGTAGAAATCTCCCTCATGATATTGTCAGGGAACTATATTGTGATTGCATTAGTTGACCAGTATAAATTAAGGTATATGTTTCCCATAATATCTTTCTGCCTTTTATGGCTTTGTTAGTTTGTTTTTATTGAAATTGTTGTCATCAATGCAATGTTCTTCTCCTTTAACTTCCACTATGACAATTTGTGTTTAAACTAAAGGCTTACTTCTTACAATAGCATAGCTTTTAATTAAAATTATGCCCTTTTGTTAAATGTTCTGCTGAAATTCTGTATGGCAGTCAGTCATGGATGGAGGATGTCATTGTCCCAGGCTTTTATGGCAACGAATCTGGTTATACTGGTGAGGGTGATAATCTTTGTTCACTGTCTACTGTTTTTACTTGTCTACCACACTTGAATTAATATTTGAGGAGATGTGATGCCATTTTAGGTCACTATGTTGTGATATGTGGCTATGATGCCGGTACGGATGAGTTTGAAATCAGAGATCCTGCAAGTTCTAGGTATAATCTGGATCTTCTTCATTCCCATTTCTGGCTTCCCTTCCATTGATCACCACCGGAAGAAATATTATCAAATATTATGCATGTCTCGGAATTATTAGGACATCCAGCTAATTATAGTTATAAGTGTAGGAATTTGTCATTCATGCTTAAGCGCTTGTCTTATTTAGATATACAATGGGACAAATTTTACTACAGTTGGCAGTAATAGTATGCTGGATGTAGCTGATTGTTCAAAATGAGTCAGATTTTATAGGTGCAATAGATTGGCCAGATTTCGTTTGCCCTGTGAATGGATTTCAGGAAATTTACAAACATTTGCATGAAATTTGCACTTGCAAAACTTGTGTAGGAAATATGAGAGGGTACCATCAAAGCGCCTAGAAGAAGCCCGGAAATCCTTTGGCACTGATGAAGATCTTCTCCTGGTAATTTCAACATTCTAATGCCTTGTAGCGTGTTGCATCTAAATACCTTATTTTTAATATTATAATCAGTTCTAATGATTTGCCAGCTATATTCTTGCTTCTGCGTATATCCGGAGAAGTCAAAAAATAAAAAATAAAAACAGAAGTCATTGCTTGAAATAAAGATTTGACCAGCTTTTGCATTGACTATTGTCTTGTGGGTTCAATATGTCCATCTTACAGGTATCTCTGGAGAAGAGTGAGAAATAGATCGTTGCTCGGTATAACTTTCTTTATCATTTGGATCCCTAACATATGTCCCGGACAATATTCTGCATATATTACAAATTATAATATATGCTTCCGCATTACCTAAAATAAAACGGCCTTTTCTTTCAGATCGAAAGTATTTGCATGCAAGTATTCAGCTCGCATTTGAATGTACGTTAGTAACATGTAATTTTTATAAATTATTGTACAATAAATTTTCATTCTTTCTTTTCTATTATTTTGATTGAATGTGGATGAAATTTGAAGACCATCTGTTTAGAAAAGCTCCAATGACCATGATAACGACGCTGCAATAATTGAAGGCTTTGCCGCCGGGCCGCAGCACTGTATAACCGAATACGTGTTTGTCGTGTGTTTATTATTTTGGTTATTAAGTACATTCATTATTATCCATTCAAATGCCACAGTAAATTATATCCATCTGGGCCAGAAACGATTTGAAGTTATTATATTACTCATTTCAGATTGTGGACCCGGAAAGATTGTTGTATCCTGATTCGTGAAATGCAAGTCCACTTGTCAGGTGTAGGACAGTTGATTTTATTCTAAACATTCCCTAACTAATTAGATTACTGTGATATGATTTCTACTAGATTTCATCTATTTTCAACTGGGGCATCATGAACGTGGAAATATTTAATTGGCTAGTGCTTGGTGATAGTTGGTTTCTTGTTATGGGCGGAGACATGGAAAAGAACGGAGAGTTTCAAAGTGGTGATGCAAGTATGCGTAGCCTTGTAGGTAGTGGAGAGCATAACATATTTTCAAGAATCTCCCAAGAAACAAAGCTACCCGACACACTTTGCTATTTCCCGAAGAAAAATTAGACATGTCTCTTCGTACACAGACCCCCATAACTTGGTGTAAATGTGTAAATGTACACAGTATGGTTTTATTATTATCTCTGCTTTATAATTATCATTGTACAATTTGGAATTCGGGAAATCATGCTTCATTGCTTGTTTGCCATTCGCCTGCCCACCAGCCCCGCTTGCTATTCTTGCCAAATCACCTAAACAAACCCTCGGGATTTCTTTACATTCTTTTCTCCGTGTAACAGGTTTTATGTTCCTGTTATAAAGGGAAATCAATTTATTTATTTGCTGGAACACAAATCCGTTTAACTGCTGTGCTGGAGGACAAACCGTCTCTTGTTCTGTTACAGGTCCAAAGAAATAAAATGCAATTTCGACAGTACTGCACATAAATTAGTAAATGGTCCCGGGTTGCTGCAAGACTGTCATCCCAATGAACTGACAAAACCATTACCAAATCACTTTCCTGAAACTCACTTTTCTGGCAACAACAGCTGCTAGAGAAAGTGCTTCCAAAGGTATATAACAAAAGAAAGCCGCAGGAATCATGCGCATCCACTCCTTTCCCACGGCTAGTTACTTGCCCATAACTACAAGACATTTTCATACATTATAAAATAACACATAATTGACTGCTTAGAAGAACACGAACTTCTGTTCCAGAAACTCAAGAAACGGACATGTCACCCTCTGATAACATGCATCTTCATCTGATCTGGTCTTGTCTGGTCTTTTAAATGATCAGGAAATTGGAGTCCAAGTTCATTGCAGATGCCACCCATTAAGCCAGATTTATTCTCAATCCTTTGATTATTCCTTCCGGAGATAACGAGCCAAAAACTGCCTTCGGAAAGGAACAATTTGATGATTTGGATTCACTGTGCATGGCCAAGATACACGATTCAAAAACAAAATGGGTTTGTAGATCTGGTGTCCTATTTTGGATCTGCCAATCCCATCAAGTCCGAATTCAATGGATCAATTACTTCTCCAATTGGGTTTTGTTTTATCATATATAAATTAAAACAAAAACATTTGAGTTTTGGGTGCAAGAAATTTGTCATCTCGGGCTAAAGAATAATTAATTTCTTATTTATTTTTCAAATAATTATTTCTACCCAAAATTATGAACCTATTTCTATCCATTTACTTTGACCATCTTAAATCAAAAAGCAAACCCAGCAAACACACGAAGCAGAGGGACAACACTGCCCAAATAGAAAGTGCCAGGGAAGCACGTGGAATTAGGTGACTTATTGTTCAATAAGTAGCTTAATATTCACCCAGTGCCGGAAGGCAAGCATGAATTGCCCTAAATAATTCAACTAAGTCTCCTTGCGGAACAGAAAATATAACCCGCAACCACAAACGGAAACAGCCGAGCATGGGAACCTGGATTTTAGTGGCAATAAAATAATAAATAAAGACAAGTACACAGTGAAAATACATAGCAAATATATAAAAATAAATATATGTACACATATATTTATTTATTACCGTGTTTTCAGTTGAGTAGATGTTTGAAAGTGACGGTTGAGTGATTGTGTCTTTTGGCGCCAATTTGAAAAATTTTTGCGGGAACTTCAAACTAAGCTCTGCTTACCGCTGATCGATTATCAACCTGAAATTCCAGGAAACATCTTCGGTGAATACAAAGAGAAGAAAAAGAAGAGACGCAGCAGCTGCTAATAGTGATTTGGACATTATCATCATTTTCGCAGTGCGTGATTGCACGCGCAGTTGATTGAGAATGGTGCTGAGTTTTATCCCAGCTGGAGTAGACCACCGTAGCCACTGAAATGAGCGGCACAGCCCCGTATGGCAGTTCTGCCAGTCCAGGTACGGCCAGTGCCTTTGAATTTAAAAGACATTATTACCCTCCTCTAAATTCAATTCCTCCTCTTAAAAGGATGTCATTTTCGATATTTAAAAATTATATGGATAATTACATTTGAATCCCAATTATATATGCTTTTATAAATAAGTACATGTTTTATCTATTTGTATCAAATAGATTCTTGAAGCTACTGGACTGACCGAATGGAGCACCTTTTATTGTGAAGCACGTTTGATATACCTGCAATATGACGGTTAAACTACAATATCACAAGGTAAATTAGAAAATTTAATAAAGATCAGGGATTTATTTGATATAATCGGTTAAATCAGATCATTTTTTGGTTAAAATGTAAAAAATGAATGACCGGATGTTATTATTCCAAAATCGATGGTACACAGAAAAAAATATCTCCCGTCGAATCAAAATAATTTTATTTTTTTTGAATATTCAAAATTAAAAAAAAAAAAAGGTTACCGCCCTTTTGACAAATGTGATGTCGTTTTCAGTTGCTAGCTGAAGGCCCCACCGCAACTTCCTTATTTCGCTCCCCTAGTTTCCGAAATAAATTTCATTTTATATTTTTCTTTATTTATTTAATTACCACCATCACTTTTCGCGGGAAAAATTATTAAATCCATCATAAACAGATTTCGAGTCCGGGATATAACAGTCGGTTATAACGAGGAGAGACCTTTGCTTCTTCCAAGCTAACCGGCGTTAGTTAACGGCATAAAATACAACCGTTAAAAGAGGCGAAATTACAGCAAGGACAATAACAGTTAAGCTGCCGAATCTGTCAAGGCCCCACGTCGCCAAAAGATTCAGGTTCCCGCATAGCAAGGTGGGTAATCTTGCAGTCACCCGGGAGATAACGGGTTGTGTGTGACACCCAGGCTGCTGTGCTCGAATAATCAGCAATCAGAGTAGGCAAAAACCGTGAAATTGTTCCATTGTAATTACGCATTACCCATTTTGGCATGGACTTACTTACAGAACACGACACGTGTATGCTCGAACGGAGATGGAGGGACAGAGATTTTGAATTATCTTCAAATAGCCAAGCTTTTTTTTTTTTTTTTTTTGTGATATAGCAAAATAATTGAATTTTTTAACAACAAAAGCTAAAGAAAGAAAATAATTAATATTAAATATATATATAAATATAATAATTTATGCATGGAGAGATAGAGGAGGAAGATGCGGTAATGATTATGTCCGTGCTTTAATTAGTGGAGTGTATTAAGCAGTAATATGATGCGAATGTGCTCATCCTTAAATCCTACAATGCTTGTTTGGTTTCAGATGAATAAGATTGTGGGTTCCACCTATAACCATCGACAATTCTTAATTAATAGTCACATTGCATATTACTTCGGGGGCTCGATCTCCAAATTTCAAATTAGTTTGAATTATTTAAATAGCATAATCCATATTTAAAGGCCGGATTAAGTTGGTAATTAAGCACTTACGGACGACAGGTGGCAAGTGTTTTACACGAGAGCACAAATGTTTGCAAGCGCACTGGGCCGTCTCTTTCAATTACTTTCTTTTACACATTACCTCAGAGCAACCCTGAATCCTTGATAAAAGCAGCTTTGTCGTCAACATTTCTTCTCTGGTTAGGGCCCTCTTCTGCTCTTTCTATTAAATCGTTGCCAAGCGGGCCGAAAGCGTAGCGCATAAATCTTTGGTCTCTTTCTTCCTTTCTGCCCCCTCTTCTTTGTTTTAATGGCCGAGTCTTTAACCGACGCCGTTTTCCGGTTGCCGTCTCAGTTTTTCACTGATAGCGATGTGCTTTTGGACAAAGAGAACGCTCCCGTCCAGGAAAATGTCCTCAAGACCAACCTGAAGCCGGCTCTCAGCTTTCCTACTGATTTCCCTTACGAGTTTGACTCGCTTGACTCTGCTCTCAGCTCTCCGGTTGAGTCTGTGCTGAGTTCAACGGAGACAGAAAACGCGAGCGATGAGGAGGACTTCCTTGTTGGGTTAACTCGGCGTATGACTCACTCCTCTGCCCAGAAACTCGGTGTCCCAGCTGGTTTTACTCCAGACAAACTCGAGGTACAGAAACGTGACCGTGCCTTCTCTTTTCTTTTTGGTAAGTTTTGTACCGTTGGTTTTTGACGTTTTCTTGTGTTGTCATTTTGGTCTGAAGAGCTGGGTTGTCGCCGGGTCGCCCGAGTCAACTCTGAGTCGAATCGGGAGCTGGTCCGTGTCAAGCAGTGGGAGTCCTAACAGCTCCTCGCTTGTGTGTTCTCCTCCAACCACGCCATTTGGTGGTCTAAACAACACTTGGGATCTTGTTTCTGCAGCTGCTGGTCAAGTTGCGAGGTTGAAGATGAGCAACAGTGCTGAATCAGTCAAGTATAACAACAATAGCCATGCAAGAGGTCTGGTTGCCCCTCCCAGCAGTTCAAGCGCTGTGCATGTTATCCGAAATCCGAACTCTGGGTTGTACGCTGGCCAAAGTATGAATTTCGATGTTGCGTATACAAATCCGGTGAGTTATTTTGGAGTCAATTTTTCAATTTACAACGGGGTTTGTTTAATTTCTTGCCTTTTTTCTGTTAGCCAAACTAAGTTTGTATTTCATTTCGATTCAGTACCAGCAATATCTGAAGCAGGACGTCATATTAAGGACTCAGTGCGGTGGTTCTGTTCGAGGTAGACAGCAAGTAATGAAGCCAACGTGGTCATCTCAGCCACAGCAGGTCCATAGCAAAGCTACAAATTTTGCATATGAAATGGGAAGATGCGGGCGTTCTCTTGGGCAGCCGGCTCAATCTGCATGCCCTCCTCTGCAAGTGCAGCATCAACATCAACAAAAACCGCAACAGCGTCCTGTTACCTTTGGTGGATCTGGTGGTGTTAAAAGGGAATGTGCTGGTACTGGCGTTTTCTTGCCTCGCAGATACGGAAATAATCCCCCTGAATCTCGTAGAAGATCAGGTGATTGGATTGTTTTTGTTGAGTAATGATTTTACTAGATATCTTCTTGTAATAGGTTTGGTTTTCTTGCTCTGTATGTTATCTTTTACTGTTCTGTTACAGTACCCCCAACAAGGGTTGTCCATGCTATTAAACTGAATTTTGACGACGTGAACGGTCATGTCCTGCATCACCAACGCTTCAACACTGCTTTTGGCGCCAACGACGGTGAGGGTTCGTCTTTGATACAATAATTTTTTGTTATTTCATTTTTCGGGAGAAATTTCATGTCTGATAAAATTTTGGATCTTTTGAATTACAGATGCTCTAATAGCCAGAAGAAATGCACTGTTAACACTGCAATTACGAAATCTAAAACTCGATGGTACACGAAATCACGAAATATATCTTCCTCAGGAGTGGACTTACTGAAAACCCACCTTGCAATGAGTCTGAGCTCTTGCTTTTTTGCAAAAAAGCCAAGTATTAAAGTAGCGGCAGTCGTTTGTGATAGAGATATGGTTAATTGTTTTATTAAATAATACGAGTGTAGTTAGGAAGCAATAAAATATGTATATATATATATATATATTGTTAAAAATTTTCTCGATGAGTTTGCAGTATTTGTGCCATAGATGTAGCTGGATATAAAAGGAAGAAAGAGCACAGGGGATGGGGGTATTTTACTGGTTTTTTGCTGTAATAACGTGGGTTTTCTTTTTCTTCCATGGATTTCAGTCTGGATATTGTCTCGAATCTCTCTTTGTACTTCTAACTCAGCGCTAGCTGGTTGAAGAAGAAGAATACACAGCCCTCTCCTTTGTATTCCATGGCAATGGCAGGATATAAATTATTGCTGAATTTTAATAAGCAAGCTTTACTTATTATTGTCCTTTTTTGTCAAAGCCGAATTTGTTTGTCTTTTTCCCTTTTTGACGACGTTTATGGTCTGCTACGTTCTCTTCAGAATGCCAGACTGCTTTGCCTTTTCCCTCCTGCTTGGTGCTTGGTTGTTTGCTTCTGCCTACTGTTATAGCTACGAATGCAAATTCAAAATCAAATTCAAATCTAGAATTTGAATTAAATTTTATAAGCAGCCATTCTGATCAACGTTCATTCAATTTCCCTATCAATTATGCATAGCATAGGTTGTCTGTGTTGCATTCTTCCTTTGTACGAATCAATATGATGGGTTGTCTCCTTGAGAAGAAACCACGGCATGAGTTCTCACTCCCATGGCCGAGCCCGAGTGGACAGGGCTAGCAATGAAGAGAGAATTTCATCAAGTAATTATTATTTTTTCATTTAATTAACGTTGCAATGATTAACAATAATTAGTGAGTAATACGTTGAGTTTAAATAAAAATGAATAATCAATTAAAAATTCGAAAAAAGAAAAAAGAAAAAGAATAAATTGCTTGAGCGCGAAGCAGAGAGCGTGCAGGGACAGTGATGGCGTGATAGCAGATAAGATAAGGGGGATGCATTTTATTTACCGTACGTTGTTGGTTTTCTAATGGGCCCCACCGTATGTGGATAGGCTTTTATTTTGGATTGAGTTTGCTTTTTTCTTTCTTGAATTTTACGTAGATGAGACTTACGTCTTGGGTAGTTGTGAATTTTGGTAATGGGGTTTGACTTGGTCAACTGCTCTACTTCTACGTGGGTTTACGCGAGTGATTCTTCCTCTTTTAAATTAAGCCATAGGGATTAAATGATCTTTAACTTAATCTCTCTTCACCTTCCATGAACATTAATCTTAGTTAAACAATTGTAAACATATCTTTTTCATAATTAGATGGGTTAAACAATGATTAAAAATCTGAAACCAAATTGCTTGACAGATTGGCAAGCAAAAGAATCCAATGGTATATGTCATTGTGGTTCCATTCGGGATGTTTCTCTAGATTTTGTCTGAAACTGAACTGAGTTAATGCAATCTAGTTCATCTGATAAATAATTAATTTAAAGAAAAATGAAGGAAGAAGAAGAAGATGATGAATAAAGATCCAAGATCCGAGGCAATGTTGAATACTAAAGCGGGGCTGCTTTGCTTTGTTCTGTTCAGTTTTTGTCTTGACATACAGGCAGAGGCAGGCTTTATCTGAGATTTCACGTTGAGTATAAAATTAAATTGCAACAGAAAAGAACGTCTTAGTGCGCACAAAACAAGGAACCGGTCTCAGTCTTAATCAGTTCATTAATTATTGTTTAAGATCAGATAATTAAAGAAGGTAGAGAAATTAATGCTAATGATCCGAGTCTCAGACAAAAACATCATGCCTGGTTAAATTAAAACAGGCAAGGGAATTAGCTGCGTGGAAATGAGCCAAGTCAAGTGGGATGGTAAGAGTTGGTAGAAAGTAGATGGCAAAATCCACAATATTGGAGATTCCAAGTCAAATTGAAGCATGAGAAATTGCTTCAATTGGTTCGTGTACAAGAACAAGACAGAGAGAGAGAGAGAGAGGGGAGAGAGGGGTCTCTTTTTTCATTTTAAGAAACGAACCAATATCTACTAAAATTGGTTTGCAAGCAAATAGCAAAGCCAATCAATCAATCACAATGAGCGTCAGCAAATGAAATCAAAGGCTCAGAATTTGTTTAGTTTAAAGAAGGAGATGCAACTTGATTACATCTTTTTCTTTGGGCTCAATTAATCTTTGATTTTAGCTCCATATCCAGCCGTCAATTATGTTGTCTTGGTTCGTGGGTCCTTAATTTTGTGTCAAATCCCAAGTCACTTAATTGAAACTTTTGCTCAAGACATTCGGAATTACTCGTTTGCTTGCTTGCAAAGCACACATCCATATGATATCAACGTTCAATTATCACGGTATAACAATGTTAGGATGTTAACATATTTAATGCTTGAAATTGAGGGCCATGATTAACACAACTCCATGGGGCTAAAGTTAAACCAATCGAAAGGCTACTCTTATTAAAGCAGTCCATTGTGGATCGCATGCCTAAACAAATCATTCAAGTTATGACGTGCGATCCGATAAATTTCGACGGGTCTCACGACAGCTTCGATTATAATTACTTGGGAAGATGGTATTTGGGCCGAAAAATCTAACGAAATGAATTGCGTCGAGAAACGGGTACTGGGCCCATTAGAGAATGATCCATATAATTCTTAGAAACCGCCCAAAAAAATTGAGCATTTTCTAAAGAAACAGAAATGTTGTAACAGTAACAGTATATGCAGGGAATTCTCTTCAATGAGGTGTAGATATTTCACGTCGTCTACGGGAAATCATAGATATGGAACTCATGATTTTATGTAGACACCATATTCTGACAAATTCTGCTTGGAATCAAAGACATTTTGTGGTTTTTCTGTTGAAGAAAGTGGATTTCGAGAGTGAGCTTCAGGTTAGAGTTGTTTGGATGCTAAGAAAATGGATTCTCTTTGTGTTTCGATGGAGTTAAGGCATGAAGAGGTACGTATTTATAGAGAAAGAAAACGCTTCTCAGGATTTCGCTGTTCGTTTATGATGTTTCAGGAACATGGAGAATTATCTGGTAAATGCAAGCATATTGAAGGAGACCGGCTATCTCTCTCGACAATGGAAAGATTGGTTCAGAATTACACGTAGTATTTTACCTTTTAAGGATTTATTCGGTAAATTGACTAGACGCGTAAAGCGGGATCAATGCATGCAATCGTCAAAATTAAAAGTGATTGACATAAAATTAATATGACATCAAGAGGATGCGTCTTCAAAGTTCCACTCTCTTCTACAAGGATATGAGTAGCATTCTATTCTTCTGTCTCCATATTTTTGCTTTCTGGAGTTGGGTTATGACATGTCAATGAAAAATCGCACCAGGAAATGATGTCGATTGGGCTTTAAACCCAAATAAACCCTTGGGCCAAGATTGCTCGTCATCTTGATTGAGCCTAAAAACCTCAAGCAGTGATAGATTCCATGGAAATTACCATACTTTGTGAAGGAAAAGAGAATTTTGTCTGTGATTGGTAGTGTTCCGAAAATGAGGGAGCACGTGAGCAAACACAAGCAGTTCCATCGATAAAAGCAAATTTGGCGCTGGTTGCCACTTGATTGGCTGCACCAGACGTGCTATTTATTAACAAGTTTAAAGGATCTGTCTCTGGCTGATTGTCCACGTCATTGGTGCTTGATCATATATTTAATGTGTCATTCGCAGACAGACGCAAGCAAGGACAATATTAGAAGAAGTGAAGGTTCTTCGGATTAGTGGAAAGAGGAGCAGAGAGCAAGAGGAGAAGAAGCATAAATGGCATGGCGTTCAGACGAGCAATGGCAAGCCATTGAGGAGGTTCAGGTTTCCGGAAAATGCAAAGGTGGATCACTAGAAAGCAGCATGGAAAACGGTGTGCTTACCGTGACTCTGCCTAAAGAGGAAGAGAAGAAGCCTGAGGTCAAGATTTAATTCAGTCTGATTTCATTCGTCATCTGGGAAGAAGTGAAATAAAGCTGCTTGTTGTGCTCGTCGAAATTTGGAAAAGATACAGTAATGTAATAAGCACTGTAATCATAAGAAATAAATTACACTACATTATTATACACAAAAAATATTCTACAGTATACTCCGTTATCCGTTTCTGAAGCTGTTTGACGGTTCTGCGCAGTTTCTTTGTCTTATGACATTTGTGTGAGTTGTTAGAGGCTAAAAATAAGGGCCACCAAAATTGAAAGCCAAACCAAAAACGAAAGTATTACTCGTATAAACCGGGAAAATATTGACGAAGAAAGCACTATATATTTGTCCACATTGATATTTAACAGACAGGCAACCAGAAAAGCTAACGAAACCAAAACCATAAGTGAAAATTAAACGTACTGGAAGATTATAATTTATTTTATCGGTAATTAAACTTGACAATAGACTCTATCATTCATTAACTTCTTAGAAGAAGCTTTCAGCTGGTTGTGCTCATCTTCTTTATATCATCTATCAGACGGTCCAAATTGCAATACGAGGATCCACCTTCGTTAACACTTTTTCTAGCCAAATTAGCCATCCGATCAGCTGATTTCTTGAACTCCTCCCTCCGATCCACCATCAGGTCATTCACCATCTTCTCAACAATTTTTCTATTACACAAATCCTTCATATCTAACCCCAGCTTCCACACTTCACCCACAAGCCTACTATTCGTCTGTTGATCAGCAAAATATGGCCAACAAATCATCGGAACTCCGGCGACGATACTCTCGATAGTGGAGTTCCAGCCACTGTGAGTCATAAAAGCACCGACGGCCCTGTGGGCTAAAACCTCTTCCTGCGGAACCCAACCCACCATGTATCCTCTCTCCTTGGTCGCCTCGACGAGTTCCTCCGGAATCCAACTCTCGTCAACTTTTTCTGTTATCGAGTCAGGCCTGAGGACCCAAAGGAATCGTTTTTTGCTTTTAACAAGACCAAACCAAAACTCGAGTAGTTGCTCTCTTGACAACACTGTAATGCTACCGAAGCTCACGTAAATAACGGATTCCGAAGGTTGGTTGTCAAGCCATTCCATGCAGCTTCTGTCCACTTCCCAGAAGCCGCAATAGGAAGGTGTGTTTTCGGGGATTCTCGCCCAGAGGTGCTCGTTGAAAGGTCCAATGGTGTAAATATTAGGACAGTTAGTACGGATTTTGGACAAGATTGGTCCTTCCAGGTCTTCAAATGTGTTGAATATGATACCATCTGCCCGATGTGATGATCGGGTCTCGCTCATGAAGAATTGAATGGTCCGGTCCATGGGGTCTTCTGCTCGAAAGAAACCTGGGAGATCGCGGCACCGGAGAAAATTTTCCATGCCAGGTACAGTTTTTATCAGGCGATCCATGTCTCCGTTTCCTTGAAAATAATTTAAAGATACAAAAACCGATTAAAACTCCGGAATTGATGTCTACGTATCACGTTCAATATAGTTTCGAAATAATTCTAGATTTTAAAAGGTATTGGAGGGAAGCAGGGCATATAGTATATACCTTTGATAGGTATCTCGCCAGCATTGATGATTTGGGGGGTGCAATAGAATGTCCAGAAGACACTAGCGCTGTCGACACGAAAATAAATAACGGGAATCCTCATTTCCCTTGCAGCATCAACAGCAAAACTCATTACTCCATCTGAAATGATACAGTTCACCGGTGGCTTACAATCAATCAAAATATTTTTGAAGTGAAGTGGAGTTACTGATTTCACTGAATGTAACAGCTCATAGGATTTATCTACAGATCTTGGATGATCCATCGGAAGGCCATCCGTTATCGTCTTCAATTGAAATCCTGGTAACCGCATGTAACGCGAAGAAATATCAGAGTGACGAGTGAGTTGGTCATGGTTGTACTCGGAGTTGAGAAAGGTAATTTTGAGACCGCCGACGCCGATCAGAAGCTCGGCGAGCTTGAGCAAGGAGTTGACATGGCCTAGGGCTGGAAAGGGGAAGATGAGAACATGAGGAGGACGAAGAAGAGCTCTTGGATTTTGATCCATCAGTGTTCTCCCCGTGCTAGCTTCAGGGTTTTGGTTAATTTGCCTGATTTTATAACTGTCATTTGTGCCTACTTCGCAGCAACAATTTTGACATAATTATATAATTTGCCAAATAATTGAGAAAGAGTTGTCCTGTCATCTCAATCACACAACTGAATCACTAAAATACACAATTAAAGATTTTGGGACATGTATTTTATTGAATTTTGAATTATTTTATAATTTATTTTTTCCTTGTTAATCGATAGCATTATGTGCGTAATATCGGACAGATCTCTGAAACGAATCGTATCAGATCAACTGGAGAATCAAAGTTTTAACATGGAACAAGTGCATGCCTTGACACAGTAAAAAGTTATGATGAGAAATCTGAATGAAGGATGCATTTTTGATTAATTTATTTAATTTTTTTTTCTAAGAAAAATTATATGATTAAGAAATATTCCGGCCGGTCAAAGAATGGGACGGGCGTGCTTACTGGAAGTTGATATAGCAACGAAGAAGATGGTAGATATTATTCCTGGTGAAAACGCCATGAAAGTACCGCGAATATTCGTATGAATGCTGTATATTGATGGAATTTTCGGTGAAAACGCCTTGAAAGTACCTGAATGTTCGCATGAATGCTATATACTGCTGGAATTTTTGAGAGATGGCGGCTCCTAAAGCAATAAAATTCTAAATAGAAGATTATACCAGGAAGTGAAGGCATGCTAAAAGCACAGTTTTTAAGGAAAGTTTTCACTACTCCTCTGTTATGACATACTCTTGCAAGTCAAATCAGGCTCCTTAGCGATTTAACTCGTACGATTTAATAGCTAAGAATACACGCTCAAATATAGTGTCCTAGAACAATCATACAGTAATTAGTCTTTTGGTGTTAATATAAATCTAACATCATTATCAAACAATTCTTCCATCAAACAATCACCATTAAATCCCATTATGCCGTCATAAAAATGAATGTCATAATCTACAAATACATGACGATGTATGTTACAATATACAATAGTGAATTAGATCGAATTTTATAATTGACAAATAAATTAAATTATAATTGTATTATAAATATATACAATGATCACTTAATTCGGATATTTTATATTTTAAAATACGCAGAAGATCCGACATTTATCGCCAATCAACCAAATCAGTTCCATCGGCAGGACAAGAATCAGCATTCAGCAATCAACGCAAGCCATCTCCAAGCAACAGCAACGACCAAATTGTCAAACCAAGAAACCCATCAGAAAAAAATAGTGCTCAGTCTATTCGGTGGTCGAAAGAGCAACATTTTCGATCCCTTCTCTCTTGACACATGGGATTCATTCGATGGTTTCCCATTCAACACCCAAATAATTGCTTATTGATTCTAAACCGCTAGTGGATTTGCAAATTATCTCACGGGTTAACAGCAATGAACAATATTAGTATGCAGATTATAGTAATTTAGCTTCCGAATTGCTATCAAATGTCTAAAAATTTGTAAAATATATAAGTTCTTTCTATTATTAATTTTTTCAAACATTCAGCACTTGTACCTTCTTAAATTCTTGATATGGATGATTGCTGCCTTCTTAAAGTATACAACTTAAACAACTTAATATTTTAAATGAAAAATCTGTATTCACCTACATTATATTTCCGGAAACATCAAATACATACACCTAATAAATGCGTGCATAGGAATTTAAAATTTATTTTTGTATATATTGGTATGTCAAAATTCTTGGTATTCATATTCATATTTATATATTCCAAGATAATTGCAGCTTTCACTTAATTCAGTTATCGAAATCTTGAATAAAATCCATTCGTCTTGATCTTCACAAAAATGGGCATTTGCGTCGATGTAGTATCAGCTTGTTTGTCCTTGGTTTAGCCACAAACAAGTAGCACAAACAGCACAAGGCAACAAGAAAAATTTCAGAAACAGAAAGCAATAATATAACGGGGAAAAAAAAATAGATTATCTACTGATGTACCGAAAAAAGAAAGAAAAAAAACAGAAGGCAAAACAGGGGATGACTGAAGATATATTTTATAATAATCAAACATGATTTTTTTTGTCTACTTGGGGTTTTACATACAACATTATATACTTCAATTTTTCATCCAAGGACTGCCCTACAAATGACTAAATACAAATAGCACGACAGAATGTTAGGGACTACATTTCCGGAACAGTGCATAAAGCTGAGAGTTGGACTCGGGCTTGAGGATACTACCAAGATAAACCTTGCTATGCCAGCCCAAGTATCGATGACCCTCGGTTTAGCTGGTGTATTGAGAGAAGAAAGAAGGGGACACGTGAAGGCAATTTGGTGGAGCTGAAGAAAGGATAGCTGACGTGGTGAGGTTTCGGGAACAAGTTTGTTAGAAAGAAATATTGTGTGTGGGAAAGAAATTATACGGTGAATAATATATAATTGGGTTTTTCTTTATCGGGAAGGAGAGATTGTGACGAAGGGAAATTCCAACTACTGCTGGAGATGTATTTCGTCTGAGTGATTTTCTTGTTTATGTTTTACAGAAGTTAGCAAAAATCTATTACAGAAACTTTCCTTTCATTTCATTTAATTGTTAGTTCTTTTATTTTCATTTTATTGTTGGTTTGTTCGTAAAGCATGTTGTGTGTGTGTGTGTATATATATATATTGATAATTGTTGATGAACAGTACGGTGATCGTAATGCTTTTTTGCAGCAACACAGCACATTAACCTCACTAATTTGTTTCGACTAAAATCGAAAGTGCAAAAGATACGGAGGCTATAATGGATCAAATTTCATAAGAAGCTCGAATGCTTCAGCCTCATATCCCTTCCAATTATTTGCACTGGCAACTAGCAATCAGGCATCAGCAATTCTACTCTAGCGATTTAATTTATTTTATTGGTGTTAAACTTGACAATAGACACTATCATGCATTAACATCTTACGAGAAGCTTCCAGCTGGTTGTGCTCTTCTTCTTTCTATCATTTATCAGACGGTACAAATTGCAATACGAGGATCCACTCCGTTAACACTTTTTCTGGCCTAATTAGCCATCCGATCAGCTGATTTCATGAACTCCTCCCTCCTATCCAACATCAGGTCATTCATCATCTTCTCAACAATTTTTCGATTACACAAATCCTTCATATACACTTCCCCCACAAACCTACTATTCACTTGCTGATGAGCAAAATCTGGCCAACAAATCATCAGCATTCCGGCAACAATGCTCTCGAGAGTGGAGTTCCAGCCACTGTGAGTCATAAAAGCACCGACGGCCTTGTGGGTTAAAACCTCTTCCCGCGGAACCCAACCCACAATGTATCCTCTCTCCTTCGTCCCCTCCAGAAGCTCCTTCGGAATCTGACACTCGTCAAATTTTTCCGTAATCGAGTCCGGCCTGATGACCCAAAGGAATCGTTTTTCTCTCTCAACAGGACCAAACACAAAACTCGAGTAGTTGATCTGTTGACAAAACTCAAATGCTACCCAGGCTGACGTAAATAACAGATTCCGAAGGCTGGTTGTCAAGCCATTCCATGCAGCTTCTGTCCACTTCCCTGAAACTGTTTGACGAAGGTTTGTTTTCCTGGAATCTTTCTTTGAGATGCGCGTTGAGAGGTCCAATGGTGTAAATTTTCGGACAGTGAGCACGGATTTTGGACAGGAGTGGTCCTTCTAGCTCTTCAAATGTGTTGAAATGTCTTCAAAAAGTACTTTTAAATATCAAGAAAATATCTTTAATAATATCAAAAGCAGTTCTGCACATATCCCAACTTGATATATACGTGTGTGTCTATATATATATATATATATATATAGATAGATAGATATAGAGGTTTACGGAGTGGAACAGAAGCTCGCGGGGATCAATGCAACGCGAGCACAAACTGCATAAATCTCTGTCGTAATCGGGAGGACAAGTTCCTGCCCATTGGCGAGAATGGATGGTGTAATTGCAGAGGACTCAAGGTTGAATACACCAGTTCTTACCTGACTGACCCAAGTGAAATCATGAATGCACCCAAATAAGCATATGGTTTGCCAACAAGTACTAATGAAAACCATGTTCGATAAAGAATAAAATTCGTTTCTCTCTGAATGCTTATGCTTCATTATTATTTAAAGATTGATTTATGCTGAGTCCACCCACATCTTCCAAAAAAAATAGAAATTATATGAAAGTAGATTTCTGCTATTCGCAAGAAGACAATCAGCTGCTTTCTCCATTATCAATCGGAAAGTAGATTTGTGAATTAACTGAGGGATGATGCAACTTGTTTGTGGACTTTATTTCTTTTCCCTTATTTTATACGCACTATAATTATAGGCATACGGCCTAGATATTGATTGTGATGATAGAATTACGATCCAAGAAAATCCTGCATTGGGTAAGTGGAATTGCTAATTGAAAGAGAAGGGTTCAGTGATTTTCAATTGTTAATTGATCATGAATGTAGACAAATAACCAGAGCTGCCACCTTATGAGAAGAAAAATAAAATTATTGACAGCCAATTGCAAATGATTTATAATTCAGATGTACGACAAGTATTGTCTGATGGCATATCCGATGATGACATGTCATTCACATCTTAACATACACATCATTTGTATTGTAACGTCATAAACGGTGACTGACAGCCGAAGATGAAATTGGTTCAAAATTAAACAATGAGAACAAAAAAAACTGAATTGCATTTGCTAGAAGAATCATTGGTTACAAGTACATGGCGAACAATTGGCCTTGGCCTTAAATTTATTAGAAAACGATTACATATTAATGTAGCTAATTTGACATTCATATTGTTCTTCATTTCAAATTTACAGCTCTTCCGTGGGGTGACCTCAAGTCACGAATCTATTTCTCCTTGTACAGTGCATCTTCTAATCTGCACAAATAATTTTTTACAGAAGAAAACAATTATTAATAATAATTAAATTTGTCCAATTTCATAAAACAGAGGATGACTGAAGGTATATTGCATAATAATCTAATATGTGGCTTTTCTTCTACTTGGGGTTTTACATACAACATTATATACTTCCATTGTCATCCAAGGACTGCCCTCCAAATTACCAAAGACAACTATCACGACATAACCATATATATTGTTAATTGTTGATAAACAGTACTGTGGTCGTAATAGTTTCTGCACTAACACAGCACATTAACCTCAATAATTTGTTTCGACTAAAATCAAAAGCGCATAAGATACAGAGGCTATGATGAATCAAATTTCATAAGAGGCTTGAACGCTTCAGCTGCATATCCCTTCCAATTAAACTTGACAATAGACTTTATCATGCATTAACATCTTACAATAAGCTTTCAGCTGATTGCGCTCATCTTCTTTATATCATCTATCAGACGGTCCAAATTGCAATAGAAGGATCCACCTTCGTTAACACTTTTTCTTGCCAAATTAGCCATCCGATGAGCTGATTTCTTGAACTCCTCCCTCCTATCCATCATCAGGTCATTCACCATATTCTCGACAATTTTTCTGTCACACAAATCCTTCGTATCGAACCCTAGCTTCCACACTTCCTCCACAAACCTACTATTCACTTGCTGATCAGCAAAATATGGCCAACAAATCATCGGCATTCCGGCGTCGATACTCTCGAGAGTGGAGTTCCAGCCACTGTGAGTCATAAAAGCACCGACGGCCCTGTGGGCTAAAACCTCTTCCTGCGGAACCCAACCCACCATGTATCCTCTCTCCTTGGTCGCCTCGACAAGCTCCTCCGGTATCTGACTCTCGTCGTCTTTATCTGGAATCGAGTCAGGCCTGATGACCCAAAGGAATCGTTTTTTGCAATTTACAAGACCAAACCAAAACTCGAGTAGTTGCTCTCTTGACAAAACTGTAGTGCTACCGAAGCTTACGTAAATAACAGATTCTTAAGGTTGGTTGTCAAGCCAGTCCGAGCAGCTTCTGTCCGCTTCCCAGAAACCGCTCGAGGAAGGTGTGTTTTCCGGGACTCTTGCTCTGAGGTGCGCGTTGAGAGGCCCAATAGTGTAAATGTTAGGACAGTGAGTACGGATTTCGGACAAGATTGGTCCTTCCAGGTCTTCAAATGTGTTGAATATGAGACCATCTGCCCGATGTGATGAGAGGGTCTCGCTCACGAAAGTGTCGAATGGTCCGGTCCATGGGATCGTTAGCCCGAAAGAAACTTGGGAGATCGCGGCACCGGAGAAAATTGTCCATGCCAGGTACAGCTTTTATCAGGCGATCCATATCTTCGTTTCCTTGAAAATAATTTAAAGATGCAAAAACCAATTAAAACTGCAGAATTGATGTACTATATATGTAGTATGTTCAATATCGTTTTCACAAAATGAGTAGATTGACTGGAAGTCGATCCTATACTCATGCAGGTTCCTCACCAAATCTGAACCTGGTGAAATAAACTCCATCATCTTGTTGACAAATTATGAAAAAAAAAAGGAGCTCATAATAATTATTTAAATTTTTAGCATATGATTGATCAAAATATTGAGATATTTTAGCAATAACACACTAATATTTACCAAAAATTCTCATACGTGAAGTGAATGATTGTATGTTTTAAAAAAGTTACTGAGCTAAGAAATTTTCTATTATGAATTTTATTGCATTAATTACATAATTTTTTATACAGACAAAAGAAATAACTAATGGATTTTAAAATTGATTCGGAGGGAAACAGAGTATCTAGTATATACCTTTGATTGGGATCTCGCCAGCGTTTATGATTTCAGGGCAGCAGTAGAATGTCCAGAAGGCACAAGCGCTGAGGGTACGAAAACAAACAATGGGAATTCCAACTTTTCTTGCGGCATCAACTGCGAAGCTCATTATTCCATCTGAAACGATACAGTTCACCTGTGGATCACAATCAATCAAAAGCTTTTTCAGTTGGAGTGAAGTTACTGATTTCAGTGAATCTAACAGCTCATGGAATTGATCCATAGACCTTGGATAATCCATCGGAAGGCCATCCGTTATCGTCTTGAATTGAAATCCCGGTAATCGCATGTAACGCGAAGAAATATCAGAGTGACGAGTGAGTCGGTCCTGGTTGTACTCGTAGTTGAGAAAGGTGATTTTGAGGCCGGGGACGCTGCTCAGAAGATCCACGACCTTGAGCATGGAGTTGACGTGGCCTAGGGCTGGAAAGGGGAAGATGAGAACATGAGGAGGAGTATGAAGAGCTTTTGGATTTTGCTCCATTAATGTTGTTCTCGCCGTCCTAGATCTAGGGTTTTGGTTAATTTGCTAGATTTTATTACATGATTGTCAGTTTGCCCTTTGACCTACCTGCATTCCCACATTTTTGACCGTACAATTTTAATTATCTATTTGGACATATCTCCAAAACGAATCAAATCAGAACACGTGGAGAACTAAAGTTTAACAGGCAGCACTACCATGAGTTGACACAATAAAAAACTTATGTTGAGAAATCTTAATAAAATTGTTGAGACCGTGGTTTTTTTTTTTTTTCCTTTTTTATTTGAACGGGAAGATGAATTTTTGATAAATTTATTTAACATTTTTGGAGATTTATAAAATTAATGTATTAATCATGTAATTTTTTTATTTATTTTAAATTCTTAAAAAAATAATAATTTTATTTTCTTCTATTTTAAAAAAATCAACATCTATAATAAATAATTTTAAAAAAAATCAATCAAAATTGAAAAAATTTTAGTTAAAAAAATTTTATTATATTAATTATAACAACATAATAAAATATTAAAATTATATAAATGAAAAATAACGTCACTTATTAGTGGAAGATAAAAGAATTAAAATAATATATTTTAAGAGAGATAATTAAATAATTAAGGAGTATTATTTATTTTATTTTTTTTATTTATTATTAATAAATAATTTTTTATTTAAATAATTATTGAAATAAAAGATTGTGCGTTTTACTTGTCGAAATTCAATATAATGTCTATGTTCTCCTCTGTTTTTCTGTTGCAATGTGCTTTATGTTGCTGCGCTTTTCCTCGCTCAAATAAGGGCCATCAAACTGACTATATAGCCAAATTCAAGACTACTCGTATCACAAGAGAAAATCCTGGTGAAGATATAAAAGGTAGATTCGTCCAAAATGATTCGTAGTAAATCATGCAGTGCGAGGTTTTTTTTATAGTCATATTCAAATATATGTTCCAAGATAATTTCAGGTTTCATTTAGCCATGAAATTCAGTTATCGAAATCTTGAATAAATTCCATTTCATCTTGATGTTTACACAAATGGGCATTTGGGTGGCTGTAGTTTCAGCTTGTTTGTCCGTGTTTTAGCCACAAACAAGTCGAGCACAGGGCAAAAATAAAAATTGCAGAAACAGAAAGCAACAATATAACAAAAAATCAGAGGATATCTACTGATATAGCCAAAAGAAAAACAGATTGCAAAACTGGGGAGGTCTGAAGATATATTGTATATGATATAATCTGATTTACTTCTACTTGGGGTTTTAAACACAACATTATATACTTCCATCATCATCTAAGAACTGCCCTGCAAATGACCAAATACAAATAGCATGACATAACCCCATATATATATATATATATACACACACACATATTGTTAATTGTTATGAACAGTACTGTGATCGTAATAGTTTCTAAACTAAAACAGCACATTAACCTCAATAATTTGTTTCGACTAAAATCAAAAGTGCAAAAAGATACAGAGGCTACGATGAATTAAAATTTCATAAGAAGCTTTAATGCTTCAGTTCATATCCCTACCAATTATTTATGCTAGAAACTAGCAATCATGCGCCAACAATTCTCATCTAGTGATTTAATTTATTTTATTGGTAATTAAACTTGACAATAGAACTCTATCATGCATTAATATCTTACTAGAAGCTTTCAGCTGGTTGTGCTTATCTTCTTTATATCGTCTATCAGACGGTCCAAATTGCAATAAGAGGATCCACCTTCATTAACACTTTTTCTAGCCAAATTAGCCATCCGATCAGCTGATTTCATGAACTCCTCCTTCCTATCCACCATCAGATCATTCACCATCTTCTCGACAATTTTTCTATCACACAAATCCTTCATATCGAATCCTAGCTTCCACACTTCCCCCACAAACCTACTATTCACTAGCTGATCACCAAAATATGGCCAACAAATCATCGGCATTCCGGCGACAATACTCTCGAGAGTGGAGTTCCAGCCACTGTGAGTCATAAAAGCACCGACGGCCTTGTGGGCTAAAACCTCTTCCTGCGGAACCCAATCCACCATGCATCCTCTCTCCTTGGTCGCCTCGACAAGCACCTCCGGAATCTGACTCTCGTCATCTTTATCTGTAATCGAGTCAGGCCTGATGACCCAAAGGAATCGTTTTTTGCTATTAACAAGACCAAACCAAAACTCGAGGAGTTGCTCTCTAGATAACACTGTGATGCTACCAAAGCTTACGTAAATAACGGATTGTGAAGGTTGATTGTCAATCCATTCCATGCAGCTTCTGTCCACTTCCCAGAAGCTGTTTGAGGAAGTAGTGTATTCGGGGATTCTTGCCTTGAGGTGCGCGTTAAGAGGACCAATGGCGTAAATGTTAGGGCAGTGAGTGCGAATTTGGGACAACACGGGTCCTTCAAGGTCGTCAAACGTGTTCAAAATGAGACCATCTGCTCGAGGAGATGACCGGGTCTCGCTCACAAAGAGCTGGAGATCCTGATTCATGGGATCCTCAGCTCGATGGAAACTTGGGAGATCGCGGCACCGAAGAAAATTTTCCATGCCAGGCACACTTTTTATCAGGCGATCCATGTCATCGTTTCCTTCGAATTAAATTAAAACACAACCAATTAAAATTCCGGAAGTAAAAAAATTTACTTCCACTTGATTAAATATAGTTTTGAGAAATGAGAAATTCCCTTAAATTAATTTTAATATATTGATTATTGCAAGTCTGAGAGTTTAACAATTTCTGTAATAATGGTAATTTACTCGGAAGAAACATAGTATATGGATACCTTTGATGGGGATCTCGGCAGCTTGGATGATTTCAGGGGTACAATAGTATGTCCAGAAGGCACAAGAGCTGATGGTCCGGAAATAAATAATGGGAAGTCCTACTTCTCTAGCCACATCTACAGCAAAATTCATAAACCCATCTGAAATTATACAGTTCACCGGCGGCTCAGAAGATACCAAAATATTCTTCAAATGAGGTGGAGATACTGATTTCACTGAATGTAACAACTCCTGGAATTGACCCCCCGATCTTGGATGATCCATAGGAAGGCCATCCGTTATCGTCTTGAATTGAAATCCCGGTAATCGCATGTAACGTGAACAAATGTCAGAATGACGGGTGAGTCGGTCATGGTTGTATTCGGAGTTGAGAAAGGTAATTTTGAGACCGGCGACGCTGATCAGAAGCTCGGCGAGCTTGAGCATGGAGTTGACATGGCCTAGCGCTGGAATGGGGAAAATGAGAACATGAGGCGGAGGACGAAGAGCTTTTGGATTTTGCTCCATGATTGTTCTCTGGTAGCTAACTCTCGATTTGGTTCGCTGATATAGATTAATTTGTCGTTAGTTCTTGCGTGTACCAGGCTTAGTTGGTGTGTATTACTGTACTTAGCTACGATATTTATATTATCTTATAAAATTTAAAATTAAAAAAATTAAAATATATTAAATAATATTAAAAATATGTAATAAAAAATTTAAAATAGATAATAAATAGTATTTAAAAAATATATAAAAAAATTTAAAATAATTTTTAAAAGAATTGAAAAAAATTGAGTAACTGTTATTCATGTGCCTGGTAGCTAAACACAGTGTATTATATTATACTGTATGTGGCGACAATTTTGACCCCTTTTGGCTGTATTTCTATGTCTCTTGTCGATATTGCCGACTCTTGGAATCTTAATAATTGAATACTGATGATATTACGATCTGAGCCACCTAATCAATTATAAATATAAGAGCAATCGCTGTAGCAGTGCTAGGCTGGTAGCATCAATGCCGCCAAAGATGACTGGTTTATTGCCTTTTTCATTCAAAATTTTTAGCCTCGTCTTTTGCCATCATATCTTTTTGTCCATTTCTATTTCTTCATAGAGATTTTCAAATTTATATAAGACTGTTAGTAATTCTGGACTTACACATGTGAGGAAAAAAAAACTCGAGACTTGTGTGAGGAAGGAGATGGAGAGAATTACGATGCTAGCTTAGGACCTTATTATTCTTAATTAATTGAAAACTTGTCTTTGTGCCGCTTTAATTATTCAACCCACATGTCTACAAAAGGAATCATATCACCTGAAGAATTAAATTTATTGGCTTGGGAGACGTTCATGATCAGGCAATACAATTAAATATTTATGAACACTTCTCTTGTGCTTTGAAAAATCAACGGGGAGGAAAAAGTGCCATTTGACTCTGCTATGTTGAATCCTTAGCAGTAACATTACATGTACGTTCTCAGTCTCTCCTATTGACAGTTGACGTGAATAAAATTGCTGAGATACTGAAGGGGTAGGATAAAAGAAAGTTTGCTTCTTTTTAATACTTCTTTTTCCAGAGAATTATTAAAAGAATTGTTCAATTTTTTATGTTATAAATTGTGTAATTACGCATTACATTTTTTTTTTTTTGGCTTATATTTCGTCACTCAAATGTTCATAAACATCCATTGCTTGAATTATAAGAAGCACAATAACTCGAGAGAAATGATTCACATTATAATTTAATTACGTTAAGTTATATATTCGTGGTCACATAAAAGGACAAAAGACTTTAAAAAAAATACTTTCAAGTCCAACATAAATACATTATTTGAAACAAAAACCTTTAAAATTACTGGAGAAATCACATATGTATGTATGTACGTATGTATGTATGCTCAGAAGGGACCGGCAGGAAGAGGATAATTACCCAAGAACGGCCTTTCACAAAGAGAGCCAGGAACTGTAGGATCACATTCATTTATGGAATTCTTAATCATAAGAAAACCATCCTTGTATATTACGAAACCGTAAAGACAGCCGAAGAGAATTGCTAACGAAAACAAACACATACAGCACGAACAGATGGGGCTCATGCAACACATTTTTGCTGCAGATCGATTGCACAGGTTTTGATTTAGAATATGCCGATGTTAATTAGGTTTTGATGTGATGAGATGAGAGGTTCTGAGTTTGTTGTGTTTGCTTAGTCGATAAAGTTACGGAGATTTTGTGCTGGCTTTAATGGATAGTTTATAAATGGGTTCCAAATTAACAGAAAAATGAAATCAGAAATTCAACACTGGGAATGTACAGCTCCATGCTTCATATCTGTTTTCTATTAAACTGAATATAGTAAATATTTTTTTAAATTTGTATATATATAGACATATAATTAAGGGAGAAATATTCACCTGCTGCCTTCTGCAACTGCAAACTGTAAATAATGCAACATGCTTAATATGTATAACGCTCTTTTACTGTTTTAATGATAGAATATTTGTTTGCATACGTGCAACATGATTTCTTCTCCAGTGCAGACGGGGTAATCAGAAACTTTTGAGCAAAAAATGTCGATCATTAGTAGACCAATCGTCTTCGACCCACTTTCCTTTGTCCCACAAAAACCTTCCGAAACAAGAGGTTGAAGAAAGAGGAAGTTGATATGCAAAGCCGGTGCAGCGGCTGATGAGAGGAAGAATGTCCTACAGATAAGCGGGGAGAGGGCCGGAGAGAAGGAAGGGAGGAGTGACACGTTGCATAGGATTGAGAGTTTGAGTGGTCGCTTTTGTTTTGAATGTATAATTAGTGCAAATTAATATTGATTTTACCCTAAATTAGTATCAATTTTAATGCTAATGTCTGCAGAGACGAGAGAAATTAACCCTCGTTGGTTCAAACATAATTTTAAGTAAAAACCCTGAGACAAGGGACATTTCTGTTTAGCTGAGTAATTTTGTAAAATAACAAAAAAATTAAAAAGTATTTAATTAGATGCTTTTTTCTATATTAATATTAGAATAAAAATTCCTTGACTATCCTCTTAAATTGGAGCAATTTAGACAGGTTCAAATAATTCAGTACCTCAGAACGTTCGGAAAACATGGTCCTAAATCCAACTCTTTTAAATCATCAAAGCCTAATGCACTCGCCTCTTCAACTATAAAGAATAGTTCTCATCAAACAATCTCGCCAGTTAGAAATCGTTCAGCCAAAATGTCGATGATTCCAAGCTCCTTCGGTCGCCGATCAAACGTCTTCGACCCATTCTCCTTCGACATCTGGGACCCGTCCGAGAACTTCCAGCATCCCTCCCGCCAATCGACTTCGTTATCCCATACCCGCATCGACTGGAGGGAAACTCCGACCACGCACGTGTTCAAGGCCGACCTGCCAGGGCTAAAGAAAGAGGAAGTGAAACTGGAGGTTGGAGAAGGGAATGTATTGCAGATAAGCGGAGAGAGGATGCGAGAGCAGGAGGAGAGGAGTGACACGTGGCACAGGGTTGAGAGGTCGAGTGGTCACTTTTCGAGGAAGTTCAGATTGCCTGAGAATGCTATTGTTGAAGAGATTAAGGCGAGCATGGAAGATGGTGTCCTGACCATAACTCTGCCTAAAGAAGAGGCTAAGAGGACTCCTGTCAGGTCTATTCAGATTTCTGGTCAGTGACTCACTGAGCCTGTGCCTGCCTTACGTCTTGGGTTTTGTTTTCCGCATGCAAGTCCCCCTTATTGCATGTTTATGGTGGTTTTGATGGCGTAAGAATAAATCTTCTGCAACTCTGTCTTGCATTAGACCCGACTAATAAGTGTAATGCTTTGGATTAATGTTTGGTTCGTTTGCGCATTTTTTTTTCCCTCCTCCTCGTTATGTTCAGGATCATGTTCATGACTAGTGCCACATTAGATTCCACGTACCTCAATTTTCTACGTAATCTCATATAAGGACTTGTTAAAAGGGGCGAAATTCAAATTCGAAGAATAAAAACACCAATATTTTTTCATAGAGCAGAAAGATTCTGAAGAGAAAACCCTGAAATGGAAGAGCAACCAATGAAAGTTCTTTTAACTAGAAATCTTGTCTTTCACTATCGGAGGAAGAGAGGGAGAGAGAGGGAAACACCTTGGGGAAAAATATCCTCCCACAAAACTCCCCATTTACAGAATTCTGTACATCGCATGAGAGAGAGGCAGCGTTGTTTTGCGGCGGCGCAATCATACCGGCAAAGATGAATTGAACACGGCCTAGGAAAAAAGAGATAAACGCTCCTGATATTAATTATAAAATAAATTAGGACCTCCCTCTGGCCACTCCGTGTACCGACTTTAATGTCTTCGAAGTATTTGCGAGTCAGAGCTACCTGCTTCTTAATAATGTTAAACCATCATGGCGAAGGTGTATCTACTCACTCACAATCAAAATTTAAAATTTTAAATTAAAATAAATATTTTATTTATTTATTAAAATGAAAATAAAAATAAAATTAATAAACTTTACACAATAAAAATAAAATTAAAATTAATTATTTTACTCTTATTTAATAATTTAATATTTTATTTTATCTCTTATTTTAATTAAAAATATAAAAATAATAAAATAATTATAAAATAAAAATAATTAATATTTAATATTATAAAAATATAAATATAAATAATTAATATTATTTTTATTTATATTTTTATAATTATTATTCTTATAATTAATTATTCACAAAAATAATTTTTAAATAATAATAATTACAATTATTATAATTAAATAATAATATTAATAATAAAAATTAATTAAAAATATTTTAATAATTTAAAATAATTTTTATTTCAATTTTAATTGTAATTAAAATAAATAATTTATTCTTATTCTTATTTTTTATTTTAATTCAAATAACTTATTTTTATTCTAATTTATTTTAATTTTAATTATAAATTAATAACTACACTATTAAAATTTTACTTACATTACATTCTCATAAAAAAAAAAAAAAATTTATCTAATAATTACATAAGTACGGCCTTTCTTTCGTATGACAGAAGATATTATAAAAAAAATTTACATCCTCCAGCCACCAAAGAGGCACACAACAAACTTGACACATTAACACAGGAATCTATCCTTCATTCAGTAGCTACAAGAAACCAGAGAAATCTCGTGGTTTTAGCCAGAGATGTCAATAGCTTTAACCTCAGGCTTCTTCACTTCCTCTTTAGGCACTACCACCGTTCTCCATATTAGCCTTGATCTGATCCATCTTGGCATTCTCCGGCAGCCTGAACCTCCTCATGAACTTGCCACTGCTCCTCTCAACACGGCGCCACTTATCGTTCTTCTCCTCTTGCTCTCGGCTCCTCGACCTTCACTTCTTCTTTCTTCAGCCCAGGAAGATCAGCCTTGAATATGTGAGCTTCTGGTGTCTCTCTCCAGTCAATCCTTGTGTTAGCAATAGCAGAAGTTTCCCGTGAAGAAGATGGAACATTAGCAACCGCAGGGCTAAATCCCTCAGAAGGATCCCATATGTCTAGGGTAAAAGGATCGAAAACGTTATCCTTCGGCTACCGAAAAGACTGAGAGCCATTGTTGCAGCTCCTAAAAATAGTATAACTTCTACTATTGAGTGTGTTTTCAAGCTCGCTTTCGCGTTCTCTAGCGACTATCTTGGCATGAAGCTGGAGCAAGTGAGCTACATATATACGGAAAGCAAAAGAGAATTCCGCTAACCTTATAATCTATGCTTGGATAGAGAGAGAAGACTTCTATACTCTTCTGCAAACGTCTTGAATGCGTCGGAAATCTTACGTGTCTCATTGCGAGCAAGCGGCGCTCTCTTATGCAACATATCCTCACACGTGGCCTCATCAAAACAAATGGGTAAAATCCGAATCGGCCCAAAACTAATTGTTGTCGACTGCTGACAGTTTGTAGCCCAACAATACATCGCCTCTGCTTGATTCATCACATGTACTACTGCTTAAGCCCAAGATTATATGTGGGTGATGTGGGTCAATTTTGTATGGGCCAATTCAGGTAAGTTCAAAAAGAAGAAGATCATGATTTATAAACTAATTCGACATTCCACGCCTTTCTGCCTAAATTAACAAGGAGATGTACATCTCTGTCCTATTTAAGACCCATTTGTTGTAACGAGTATTCATACCCTCACTGACCACGCCCGTGTAAAGTTTATTAGAGTTTTTGTTGATCACAAAATATGAAAAATCTTCTATGAATTTCCAGTAGAAACTCAATCATCTCAACTAAGAGGAATGAGATTGATTCTCAAAACTTGGGCTTCAACTTTTTATACATGACCAAAAATAGAGCAAATATATGAAGTACTGTCATGGTGTATGTACGAAATGAAAACTATTAAATTTGCAACTCTTCATCATCATCTTCAGTGCTGTCATCCGAATCATCAGCATCAATGGCGACTACTTTTGAAGCTCTTACCCTAGTGGATGCTGCTCGGATTTTGAACGGTAATCGCGTATTAGTAGTTACAACAGCACATCCTTCTTCCTCCTTCTTCAAGTCACCAGGAGGCAAGAAACAATCCATAGACAATCCTTTTATGTTAAAATCAACTTCTTCTATAGTCCAAACTTCTTCCATTCTTGTCCTGGAATGATTCTCAGCGGTCTCACCAACCCTGAGCAATGAGACTGATGTCTTACCGGCGTGAGCAATGTTAATGCCGTCGATGAATCTATAGTCTTGGATGTATGATTCCATTGTTGTTTCCCAGAATATGCTGTTGTTATTTCGTGGAGTTTTGATTCTGAGGAGATGAGAGTCTTCAAGTTGGACTAACAGGCCTGTTCTTTGGCTGAAGTAACCCCAAACTGTGTGCCGGATTATCTCCACATTTGTAGTGCTTCTTGCTCTCAATGTCGAAGATTCAGCTTCCAGCTTTAATACGAAACAATCTACGTTGTTGATTGCTTTCTCGCCAACGCAGACCGAATTGGAGAATAAATTTGATGTCGCCCTCGGATCAAGACCCTGTTGAGAGCAAACCAAGTATAAAAGGTTACAAGACTCGAGGTAGAGTGACACGGGCTATGCTGAGAATTTCATTGATGAGTACAGAATTTTATATTAAATGAGAAAGAGATAATTTTAGATTTTATAAAAATAAATTCTATATATTTTAATGTACATATGGTTTGAAAAGAAGATAATTGCCCCGCGGGTTACACAAAGCTCAAAGTGGTGTGGGTTACGTAGCAAGACCTGGGGCAAATCAATTAGCTAGAGTGGTGAAACATGGTATTCAGTCCCTTGCTCATCTTTGGAAAAGGTCAAAAGAAACTTAGAAATCAATTAGCTAAAGTGGTGAAACATGGTACTCAGTCCCTTGCTCATCTTTGGAAAAGGTCAAAAGAAACTTAGAAATGAAAAGAAGGGGTTTGATAAGCTTTATCGTACGATCCAGCTAGGCCTAAGACCAATCAAGCACGCAAACCATAAAATTCAGTGAAAAATAAAAATCCTGGAAAGCCACCAAAGTATCATTTCAGGAAAGAAATTTATTGTGCAATTTCAGTATACATAGCCATCATGAAAAGTTTTTAAGGGTAATGAAAAGAATGATAACATTAACAATGAATAATCATATGATGGAATTTGATCAAATGGTGGAAGAGAAAGAACGATGATACCTGTAAAAAACGTCTGAGAGGCCTGGGCGGACCTCTGGATGCATGAGAATGGTGCCAAGGGGTCTGTCTCCAGGCCACTTTGCCATCACTTCCGGCGCTAATTTTGCAGCCTGAAACAACTAACTCCAGGCACCAAAGTTCAGGCCTCTTTTGCCACAACACGAATCCGCCCATCTCGCCGCCACTGCCGCCCCCTCCATTTCTCAAATTCCTTACTCTCACCACCTTATCGTTCAAACTTCCTTCTCCTCCACAAAATTCTGATGCCGCCATTTTCACCTTTCCCATTGCGTACATGCTGTCGATCGAATTCAATGCCTTGTCTCCTCCCGCTGCTGCTGTATATTGTTTCACTATGTAGCTTGCTATTGAAGCCTCCTGCATAACACAAATTAATTTGTCAAAACATCATCGAATAATCAAGTCTTGATGTATTTCAATAGAAGAAATTGTTAAATGGGAATTAATTAATTCACTTACAATAGGATGATCTTTGATGTTTCTAGTAATGGGGTGATGATCGTGATCAGAACGAATGGGAAAAGGGATCAATGGCGCCCCGACGACACCAAGCAAGAGCTGGATCTCAGTATTTTTTCCACCGAAGAGAGCGGTCATTGACGCAGCCGGCGATGATTTTTCACTGTATGGCTTCATCCAGGACTTCACATTCTGCCATGTTCTGTGCGTGTTCTTGCTGCTTGTGAACACTTCTTCAGGAATCGGAACCTCGAGGACTGTCTCGAGCCCATCTTCACGATCGTAATTCGGACAAAGTTTCCGCATCAGAGAGAGATTAACAATCAAATTAGGATAGAACTGATTAATTTTTCCTTGGCAAAGAAAAACTTGCGAGAATGTTAAGGAGTTCAGGTATGGAATGGACTTTGCTTGCTTGCTTTAGAGAATACTAAAGACTAAAGAGAACACAAACATCAATCACCAACCGACCATTGGTCCCTTCCAACGTGGTCTACTTTGTTCATGTCGTGTTTGCACGCTCACTCTCTACGAAGAAACTTTGTTTTTTTATCAATTTTTATTTTTATAAGTTGTTGATCTATGATTATATGCAATCAGACATATGTGAGCTCATTTGCAATCTTGCGATATGGTTGGCAGATATCGACCGTTATCTCTTTCTAGTCACGATCTACATGATTCTGATTCTGACTTAATCGTGAGATATAAAAGAATTTGACTTTAAATGTTTAAGCCGAAGATATCAAAACTAATTTTCACACTCATCTAGTATATGGGATAAGGGTATTTTCCAAAGTTATTTGATATTATCCTATATATATTTATTTATTTGTTTTTTAAAAAATTAATTTTCTCTTCTTCAATCAAATAGTGAAAGACATTTGTAAGCAAGGATTCTCAAGTCAAAATAGCCTAAGAGGAAAAAGAAAAAGGGAAAGTAACTTCATTTAGATGTGCTCCCATGACTGCGGGGAGATTGTTGGCTTTAACAGCAGCAAATCTAACCCCAAGCTTTAAGGTATATATTTGGATAAGAATAATATCACCCATCGTCTAAGTTACACTAACTTGACTTAGCATTAAAAATATGTCGGCGGCGGCTCCTTACCATGTTTCATGCCGGACTTATCAACCGACATCTCCCAATTAATAACAATATAAATGACTAACTGGTTTGTTAAGACGACACTCGATCTAACGGTGTCGCATTTGCTTACCTGTTTTAGTTCCAAAACTACATCGTAGGTTAATTGAATTATGTTGTGGGTTTGTGATACGTGTCGGACCGGATTCGAATAATCATGCCATGCACGTTCGTCCGTAGATTTAACTCTTTCTGTGAACCCTATATACATGTTGGAAAACACAGAGAAAGAGGAGTGACGACAATGACTAAGGTAAGAAGAAGAGTATGCATAATTAATAATAATAATAACAATAATAATATGTTTGGACTAGGATTGGACCTACCTGCATGATGCCTTAAATTCAAGGAGTCCCACATTGTAATGTCCAATATACTGTAGCAGTCTTATGATATACAATTCTAAATTAATAATGTAATGGGCACTAACATTCTAATCATAGGCATAGCACGCGTATCCACTCGTGTAAGAAATAATAATGGCACTCTCTCTTTCAAACAATGAGTGATCACCCACTTACTTGGAAAATTCAGAGAAAATAATGTTGCCACATTGATCAATTAATAAGAGGTGATTAAGCAAATAAATTCCCTACCACGAGGTATGCATAATGGAATCAAGAATAGGACAGACAAATTGGTGACCGATAATCGCGGCAGGATCATCGCTGCAACCTGTGCACTGACTTTATTAAGACCGGAGTATGAATATCTATGGCGAGCCTGGCAGGATTTTGTCTTCTGCGTATAAAACAATAACATGCCTGAGACTTCTGCTGTTTTGTTGTTTATTTTAATTGATTTTTTGTGGTTTGGTGGATTGGAGTTGGATTATCGTATGATTTCTAAGAGATTATGGGAATCCCAATGTGAATTCGCCCGTCTGGATTTTGATTTTTTCATTTTAGTTGAAAGTTGATCAACACGAGTCTAAACTTATTTAGGGCAATATTTGAAAATGGTGTGTTAATAATTATTTAATCAATTATTATAATTATTATCAAAGTTCAATATTCAGACAAACGTCTGTGGTTCTCACCGGACAGAATTTAAGCTGCATGACTTCCCAGTTGGAACGCTAGATAATTATTGAAGCTGCAGGAAGGGAAGATTTTAAAAAAGAGGCAAGAAGTTGAGAAGAATACATGGTGATACCGGTGCTGCAAGGCAAATAAAGCTTACAAATGTAGCTCATTCAGACTGCTTCCGGGTCACATAAAATGAAAGCAATAATGTCGTAACATATATTACACAACTGTTTGTTCAAACTCTGATGCCAATACTAACAGCCTGCAGATGGCAATGGTACTGAGGATATACCTGTATTCGTGCTTGGAGCCACGACGATTGTCTACTTCTCAATCATCAATCCAACAGAAAGTAGTATCCTTTCTTACAGGATTTCATGCGGGTATGTTGAAATGAAACAGCCAAGATACTACAAAGGTGAAGACCATACAAGCTAGCAGAAAATTCAGGAACCGGTGCCCCTGCCAGAAGTGTCGTGTCTCTGCTTGGTGAGCAGGTGCAGCTGATGCTGCCGGTGTAGTATCAGTTGACTTGTTCCACTGATCCACTGAATCAGCCTCATTTGCACCAGCAATGTTGCAAGCAGTTGATCCACAGATTTCACAGGTTCTGTCCACAGATAATTTGAAATAAGATTGTTATCCAAAATTAAGTTATTCCCAAATATGTCATGTAAGATGAACAGGAGATGATGCTCACTGGCCAATGAATTCATCTAAAGACATGCTAAAAGCAAGAAGTGGCCAGTGAAAGCATTAGTCATTTCATCCATCCACTTGAGAGTTATATTTCTATGGCTATATAAAAACAAAACATTGATCCAATTCCAGGATGACTTACCGCAGCTACATGCCAAATGCTTCACTGCCATAATTTGACCTACTAATGTCAACTGTTAATAATTGTAGTCAAATTATTTCCCACATGCTCACACATACGAGATCAAGTTGCTTCCAACTTACTAAAGAAAAATGTCTTTGATCTTGCCAATATATCAGTCATAAGAAAAATACAAATGTTAAATTGAAAAAACAGAAGCGACAAGAATGGAACCATCTGATGCATCAAAATTCTTTACACTCGGCGCCACAAACAAGAACATGAAGGGAAGTCTTTATTGAGAGTGTAAACACATATAATTCCACTTCTGAAAGATGCAGCAGAGTACAATTAGGTAACTGCTGAAATAACAAGCCAAATGTTTCACCTAATTTTCCCGGCCAATTTAATTTCAACCACACAACTTAAATGATCTAGTCATGCCAACCGAACTATGAAGCCACCAAAAGTGATAACGCCACATATTGAAATTGGTAATGCATTAAGTTTTACATGAACTGCAATATAATGGTTAAGTATAGAGCATGTTTCCATTGACATGCCACTATAAACCCAGGCAGTCAACCAAAATTGAACTAATTTTGGGCATTGTATTTCTCACCAAGTAATCCATTGTCATTGGCCAATTTTTATTCACCAAATGGCAAATCATACCCAAAGATGAAAGTGAAAAAAACATCAAACAAGAGCATTGAAACCCCATGGGCAACAAAATAATTTTCGCAGATCACAATTTACACCTCCAAGAACAAATTCATGACAATCCAGACGAGCTTTTCATTTTAATCACATCCCAAAAACATTTTCAAAAACCAAAGTGCACATAATCAACACGGGTACTCACAGCAACAGATTTCCATGAACTTCGAAGATCAAAAATATCCCACGGTACCGACAACGACAGAGATTTCATCATGTAATTTCATTCCAAGAACCTTAAACAGACATAAATTCTAACAACACATAAAAGATGATTACACACACCCACACACGCACACACAGAGACATACATACATACATACATTTTGTTTCAGGTTACTTACTTGTTTCCCCTAATCTTGAACCAAGCCTCAGCACACTGTTTATGTGCAAAAGCCAAATCATCCTTGCATGAACAACCCAGCTCAATAGGTACTCCAGGTTCTGGATTAGTTGCATCCAAGCTCAGGTGACAAATCCTGCAATCCCTCTCAACTTTTGCCAACTGTACTTTACTCTCACCGCATTCTTTATCCGCCGCTGATATAGATGATCTTCTCTCCTTAAGCTCAGTACTACCGGAATCGCTTGTAGAAGAAGAAGAAGAAGAAAAAGAACGCCTCTGTTCTCCATCGGGTGCAACATCAACAACAACATGGGGTGGTAAAGTTCCCAAATGGTAAATCTTCATGACATGTGTTTGTAACCCATAGCACATCAATGCCCACAAAAGGTTGATGAAATGAAAAAACCTCTCTTTTATCACCCTCTTAACCTCAAGTAAAGCCAAAAAATAAAAAATAAAAAGAGCAATATTTTCTTTAGATATTTTAACAAACTGGTTTCTGTGGTGTGGTAATTAATCCCTCCCTCCCTGCATTCTGTGATGTTTCGGTTTTAGACAGAACTTATAGAGACGGAAAGATTAAAGAAAGATCTTATGCGATGAACAGACGGAACACACTTAAGCTAACAGTGAAACTGAAGATATATACAAAACGAGGCTTGACTCTGCTTTTTTCTATTTGTTTTTCTAAATTATTTATATTAAAGCATGAAAACTGAGGAACTTGTCAATAATTTTCACCAATTTTAATTTTTAGTGCTAGAGTTAGTGGAAGGAAAACATGGGCGACTGCATGATGCTGAGAACACTAAAATTGAAAAAGTGGAAGGAAGTTAATCATTAATGGGATGATCATTTTGATTGAGTTGCCTTTAAAAAATGGTTTATTTATTTGTTTATTGCAGACAGAAAAGATATAATCAAGTATGAAAAGCAGAGCCTCACTTGCGTGCTTTTTAATTGCGTCGTAGAAGTGAAGTGACAACCATAGATTTTGGCGAACGGAGAGTAGAGTATAGACAGAATGTCAAATTTAGCCTCGTAGTTTATAAATAAATAAATAAATATCTTATTTCAAATTTCATCCAATTCCAACTTAGTTTATTCTGTTAAAAATAAACCGGCGAGGTGTAATTCTTCAAATTACAAGGAGTAATTTGATAATTCTCATGAAAACAATAGTGTTGAAACTGACGAGAGTAGCAGCCCCCAATAGCAATAGACATGGACCAACTTTTATTATTTACACTATGACAAACAAGGAAACAAGAGAATTGATGCCCTACTATTCTCAACTGCACAACAATGCTTGGCTTCTCCTCACATTTTTCTTTATTTCAGTCCCTGCGTCCTTTTATTGATATGTAGTGGAACTAGCAGATGAGGATTTGCATTTGTTAAGTAACAGCTTCAAGTGTTACTATTTCTGCCTGAATATGGAACCCATGCCCATATTCATTCACTCTGCTTCAGGGATGGATCTTAAGACTCATGAGCTGTAGATTGTGTTTGATTTGTTTCCTCCATAATCGATCAATCATTGCCTCCTAAACTAGTTTTTCACCCAAACAGATCAACCTCGTACACGAATATATAATTTCATCACATAGTAACCTTTGTAACACAACACTGACAACTGTTTTCTACCCAAAATCAGTTGATAACAGAGATTAATAATCTAAACCACCGAAAATAATCATTGTAATCAATAAGTCGCATTTCTTGATTGGATGGGGTCTGAAAATATATTCCGAAACATATCTTGTTATATCTGTATACTAAACAAAACGTTCCAATGTTTCAAGCTTGTACAAGGCCCTCTTCACAAAATTCAATCTTCCTGCCTTCTGAAATCAAGAAGATAGACAACTGAGATTGCATGGTAATTTGATTCGATACTGTCTAACTATGTGTATCAACTTGAAGAAAAGAGTAATTGGCCATGAGTTTTAGCTCAAGCCCTCAACTTCAGCTCTCATAGCAAAAGTTTGTCTGGGTACCTGGGAGGGTAGAACATCTGTCATCATGCCTGCCAACTTGTTCCGTCCCTCTTCAAAGTGTATATCTTTCCTTACACTTTGTTCTGCTATTTCCATTTGTGAACTACCAACAGTCCCTTGAGCCATTCTCTGACTTGCTGCAATGCCTGGTACTCCAACACAGCCACTCTCAAGGCCACTCTTAATCCATGCAATATTGTTCAAATCTGTAGCTATGGAAATTAATTCATGACTTAAGAGAGCAGGAGCCTCCTCACAATCGACAAACTCTGGACCCAATAATGAGCCATGTGACTGGTGCCCCATTGGAGATGAACAGCAACCATACCCACATTGTGAAGGAATAACAGGCTCACTACAAACATCTTCTATGAATTTGCGAATCCCAAAGTCTGGTCTGGGTGCTTGAACCAAAGGTCCCTGAGTTGGTACTGTCCTGGGAATCCTGGAGCAGGGTGTTAGCCCACTTGAAGAGTTATAAAGATTAAAAGCACTAATGCGTCCCACTGGACGAGGAAGGGTAGGGTGTGGTTTTGGTCCAGCAGCAAATTCAGCCTCCTTTCTTTGAGCTCTGTCTTCATGCAGTTTGGGTCTATCATCCATCATGACGTCTCTTTCTTCTAGGTACTTGAATGAATTAATATCACCAACAGGACATGGAAAGGGAGGATGCAGTTTCACTCCAGCAGCAAACTGACCCCCATTTGTTTGAGCCAAATCTTCGTACTGGTTGGGTTTATTGTCCATTGTGACATCTCTTCCTTCTGGAGGCTTGAGTGAATTAATATCTCCAACAGATAGGGTTTCTTCTGAGGATGCCTTTGTTCTTTCAAGGCTCCCATCTTCCATCATGTCGCCAAGTGCTGGTTTAAACCTCCCTTGGTCTGAATATCTGCGCCTTAATGTAGAATTCCAGTGGTTCTTGATTGCATTATCAGTTCTACCAGGCAGGAGCCTTGCGATCGCTGCCCATTTGTTCCCATGGACAGCATGGGCTGAAATTATAAGTCTGTCCTCTTCATCTGCAATTAACTCAATTACACAAGATTTTGTTAGAATCCATTAACCCGCACATGCTTGACATTAATGATTAAATAATGAGAACTAAATGACGAACGGCTGGTCGGGGAATTTTTTTTTTTTTTTTTTGACTAACAAGGTCTGAAAGAAGTAGCATATGACAGCATTCGGGTCATTCACAGTGAATGAAGGATGTGACACCAATCTTGTAGCTTTTACATTTACTGTCCTTTACAGCTAAAAGAGGATGCCACCCAAGTGTCAAGAATTCAGAGACAATATAATTATAGATATAACTTTTAAACTTCCCAACTATCAACAAAAAAAGTAAGGTTTAAAAGATAAAACAATAGCCAAGTAAAATAGTTTACTCCGTAGCATTTTGCAGAATTACAATTTCTTTGGAAAGCACTTTCTTCTTTGATGATAATAAAGAAGGAAAGAACTATTCACCATTACAGTTCACTCAGGAGCAATCATACTAAAATAACTAAATAAAGGAGTAATCCTGTCAAAAGTTATACTGAGAACAATCAAATTGGCACTACAAGCCCATGAAATAACACTATTGCTAAACTATCTTTTATCACGTCAGTTCACTTCAGCATGACAAAACAAAAAATTCTCTCACATCCATGCCTTAGAGGGTTTCAATCCAACTCTAATGACAACTGGCAGACTGCCAGATAATGCTGCCTATGAATAACTTAAGGCAGGTGTCTAATGACTAGTCATTGACTGCTAAAATCCACAACATTATATGATGACGTACTCATATTCCAATCAATTCGAGCAATGTCAGAAATTTAGAAGACTAAAATCTGCTCATTCTAGTTCCTTTATTATAGATCTCTACATGTAGAAAATATACCAATTTTGTCCTTTAAATAACTCTCTACTATAGTGTTCTTGGTCGATTTTTAACAAAATCCTGACATCTAGAAAAGAGGACTATGAACACACACACACACACACACAAAACCTTTACATCTTCTACATAATGGTAGAACAAGGGCAACAAAAAAAAAAAGTGCAGGTGACATCAAGATTAACATTGTACAGGTACAGATCATTGAAATTTTGTACAGATTCAATTTTCAGCAACCTATGTTGGGACATAGAGTGAGAGTTAACACCTTAAGTAAGCTTTTGAACCAAAAGAGCAAAGGAAAATGCAAAAATACCTGCAAATATGCCTACCAGGTAATGAAAGCTAAGGTTTTGTGCTTCTCATTTCAAAACTTAAGAGTTACATTACCGTGATGAAGGATATGTAAAGGCATATCATCATGAGCCATCACAAAGCTTGAGTCAAGTATGCATATGCCAGCGAAGGATGTGTAAAAGCAAGTACATGAAGCAAGCAATTCATCTGAATGTATATCTACATTTTCTTTCTAAATGATTCTGAACTCCTGAAATGTTCACAAGCATCCCATATGAATGAGAAATATTATGACCATACTAGGCATCCCAACTCCACTCCTCCAAGCTATAGTATCCAGTCTTCAACATATCCACAGAAACCCCACCATAGTAACTAACTTATAAGTCAAGAAGCAAGCCTGTAAATAACTACTTATTTAGGACGGGACTGCCAACTTAAGAGCTAACCAAAGAACCAGATGACTTAAAATACCCATCTGCTGTGGTCCCTTGGACACCAAATTGCTCTGATAATTGTTTCCCTTACTATCATTCGAGCCTTTTGCCACTTAAATTGCCACATTAAATGCAACCATGAATGTGAGAGAGTTTGCAGTACTAAAACTTAGTTATTAAGCTGAAATACATAATACATGTGCAGTAGATGTGGAGACATCTGGTATGGAGACATCACCATATATCTCAACCTAACTTTTTTGAGTGGAAAGGCAAAAGAAAAGTTGCTGAGTGGATTGATAATGCAACTCAATAGTTTAACAAACTGTCAATGAAAAGCTCCAATCCAAAACCTAAGACTGAATTTTGAGCTTTGAGTCAACAATCTCTTCAAAATGTTCGTCGTCTCCAATTCTATTGCTTTCATAGGAAGCCATAGTGCTCTCACGCACTTCAAATCAAAGTGATAATTAAAATATGTGACTAACGAAACTCAGGGCAATAAAAACAGTAAATCAACGATGAACAAACTACATACCGTATACGTATCCAAATTTTAAAATGTTGAAGATCAAAATCCATCCTAAGAAACACAAACATCGACAACAGCAGCAAAAAGATTTACTTTTCAGAAAAAAGGCCCTGGTGGAGTTACCAGTGAAAGGCTTGCGCTTAAGGCAAGGGTCAAGCTGATTACACCAACGAAGGCGGCACGATTTTCCAGACCGACCTGGAATCCCTCGCGCGATCATCCCCCAATTCCTCGCTCCAAACTGACTCACTAGTCGACTCAGCACCGCATCCTCCTCCGGCGACCATGGTCCCTTCACTCTACTTCCGCCACCACCACCACCATGCTTACTCGACTCTCCACCGGCACCGCCACCGCGGCCGACGCAGGGCTCCAGCGAGTCCTCCACTACAATTGCTGCATCAACGTCGTCGTTTTGGTTCTTGCTATCGTCTTTATCGTTCATCGTTTCAGTTTTTATTGAGCTTATGCCTGGGTTTGTTAAGAGTACCTACCTGCCTAACTGGAAAATGGGCATAATTGAGAGCAATTTAAGGGAAGCGAATGTTTCGGATTCGTTTTCTTTTTTACTATTTTGTTAGACAGTTTTTTTCAAATGACGTCCATATCCCGAAACAATCGCGTCGTTTACCGATTATGGCCTCGAAACGATGTCGTATACACGATTTTGACTCGGTTGACATTAGTTAGCGGTGACTTGGGCAGTTGGGCAAGGTGAATTAGACTTCTGTTTGAAAGCGAGACCAGAGTTCGTCAGATATTCTACCCTCGTATTTGGTTAAATTTACGAAAAGGACAAATTGGGTGCTGTTGTAAATATAGAGACTTTTGAGGGACAGTCAGGATGACGAGTAAGTTCAGTTATTTGGTAGGCCAAGGAAACCGCCCATAGATTTTAAAACTGCAAAAATACTAAAATCATATTTGGGGTGACATATTTACCCTTGCGACAATCCTCCAGTAAATTTGGGCTTTTCAGAGGGCCAAATTTCCATTGTACCAAATCATGCTTCGATGGTCACCTTATCATCAACTATTCCTTTGTTTCAATCGACTTGAATGCAACTCATTTCCATTGTTTCCGTAAGAATTGGAAGGATGAAAGAAGGATCATATATGGAGAAGTCTCACAGATTGATTCATGAAATGAAAGTCATACGTGTAGAAGACAATTCATTCCTTTCATCACTTCTTCTTCGGAAGTAAAGGGTCTGCATCTCCACAGAGAAAGGAAAAAACGAGCCAGTTGAAGGATTTCAAACAAACGATTCTCTTTCATTGCTTGCAGAAAATATGCAGCTAAACTTCTTTCTGTTTCCTCCAAAGTTGACATAACGAATAGGCTTTTGTCCAGTTAAAGGATCACTCTTTTCTGTGAACTGACTTGATTGGAAATTAATATTCAGGATCTAAGTATCCAGATGTCCCATGGACTTGAGTGGTTAAGTGAGTCTGATCAATTCCAAAACAACAGATTTTAATGTCCCAAAATCTGAAACTTTGGCTGGATATTTATTATCCAGAAGTAAGTTTATTGTCTTAATATCTCGATGATAAATTGGCGACGGAAGCTGCTGAATGCAAACATAATAAAGCACCTAAAACCTCTACAGCGATGGGTAAACACAGCTCCCATGTAATGGTAGCTCTTCAGTTGGGTCATGTATATATTGAAAGAGTGTTCCATTAGGAATAACCTCCTAGAGTTATGGAGGAACTTCTTTTTTCAAGCAACATCCTGATAATTTATTGGACTTCTCTAACAGCCACAATTATTCCATCCACTAACATTCCTTTGTGTAGATTGTACACCAGGAGGACAATCGAAGCAAGGGTATTAACCACCTATGCTATCACAGATCAAGTCAACTGATAAAAGCCAAAGAAAATCAAATTAAATCACACAGCTAGCTATTAATCTTCATAAAGAAAGGAAAGAATTAACAGATAGAATCTGTACTGCGCAACCTTGGTAGATGTCAGAACTAACACCATCGCGCGCGCGCGCGCGCATATATATATGTGTGTGTGTGCGCGCGCGCGCGCGCGCTTTTCAAAACATCTGCCTACTCTTTTGCCCCAGTCCGACGCTGATTTTTAATCTTTCAAAACAATGGAATTTGTAGGGTAATTTGACAGAAGACATTCTTGTTCAGCCATGAAGACTGACTTGCGTTCCTGACGAATACTTGTCTAAATATCAATACGTTACGAGTGCAATTATAACAAAGATCTTACAGGGTTACTAAACAAAACATAATAAAATATTATATTATATAAAAAAATATTTTTAAATTTTATAAGAATAAATTTACACATTCTTGCTATATATTTTTTATGGGTTCTGCTGTGACAGTTAACTTAATTAGTATGCCTAGACCCATATTTTTTATGACAGACTAACCCGTTCTATGCTCCTTCTGTAACTTGGGGTTTCAAGAGGCCCAAATTCTGATAATATCTTATCATGGCCCATTTCAGACGCTATATCCTTTGATGATACGTACCGACAAAGTTGTTCCATAAACTAATCGAAAATCAAAGGATATCAAGGGGGAGGAGGAGGCAAGTTTTTATAGTGGGTCATGATATAAATCACTTATGAAAGCAAACAATTGACTCTTTAGTTTATGAGTAACGATGATGATGCCACCTACCATACCAAGCACTCGTGAACTACATAATTCCAACTCTTTTATATTAGAGTGTTGCCTTATTAATGAGTGTCTCAGTCACACAGCAATCATTAGATATTCATCATCATCGAATAAAAAAAATTTAATGCAAGAACAACACAACAGTTGCAAACTGAGTTTGCCATGCCAAAATTACAGTTGAGTAATGTTAACATATAAGGTAGCTTTAGTTTTCTAGACCTTTGGCATAGAAGAATTTAATGAGAAAACTACATTGCAAATTGGATGGAAGTAGTATAGCATTGTTTTCTCTCGCTGCCTTTGTCCCCGAGATGTCGTTGCTTTCTTATCTTCACTGACTTAAATTCGCAGACATGAATTTGTGGGAGTCCCTTTCAGAGGATAAAACAAAACACAAATTATTCAACAACTAAACCGGATCTAAAGGTCAAGAACTCATTGCTTAGTTATAATTTGCTCCAGTTTGATAATTATAGATTACTTAAAGGTGTTGCTATGCCTATTTATACAGAAAAAGCTTAAGAATGTCCTGGTGTTTGACATTGGTTAGGGAATGAAAAATGACTTTTAGAATGAAAATGAGAGATGAACGACTCGAGAAACACCTTTAGTGCTGAATCAATTGTGATGATAGGGCAAAGAGCAACACACAGACAACACACTAATTGATTTTGCAAAGAAAAAAAAAATCTGATGTTTGAATAATTATTGATTGAGAGAGCAATGATTCTGATGGTTGTTTATGAACAGATCACAGATTAAATTAAGCCTATAGTCTGTGTATGCCCACATAAACTTCTTCAGCTTCTTGTTAAGTTTGAAAATATAAACAAATTTGTGGTAAATACTATGACTCTAAAAGCAATCAAAGTAGTTATATATTGATTGGTAGTTTGAAACTATGTACTTAATTTTGAAAATACAGTAGGTAAAATCATTCGCTCATTTATATTTAACAGTTAGAGGTTTTATTTTGTGCATTTATAGAAGAACAATTACAACTCCTTATCTTAAAAGTATACACTATACACCGAGTTTGTTCTAATGTATACTTGTGTCGATGGTAGATTATATTAACATGCATGTATCCAACGAAATCTTAACATATTGTTTTAAGTCTACAAGCATGCATGGAAGCTTTTCCATGTGTGCTTGTATAATTGCCGGCGATTACCAAAATTCTTCCTCCCCTTCTCTCCCAAGTTAATACTATGAATGGAATATTACAAACTAGATAAAATAAAGAGCTTTAAATATTGCCTAAAATCACCCATAAAACTATAATCACTATATACATCATTTTCTTTCAATGGTCCCCTCCTATGATTTGTGTAATATGTCTAATTAATTGGTCATCGGCCATGGTTTCAGTCGTTTCACTTGTTTAGCATAACCAGTCTGTGGAAATGAAAGCATATATACGTTTGTTAAAGTTAATTATTAAAGAAGCGGTCGAAAGGCAAGGAAGCTTACTTGGTATCGATATAAAACAGGCGCAAGCAACAGAGAAACATGATGACAATAAAGAAAGATATGGCATGGTCAATGGCGCATAAATGGTTTCCAACCAACCATAGTGCATGGACCAAGTTAATTAATATGTGTAATTCACAGCAAAATGCAACTGAAAGAAAAAGGGGCCACGCCCGGCCGGCACGTCAAAGTAGGTGCACTAAAAGAGCTTTCTTGAGAGAAAGAGAGTGCCCCGAAGGGCTAATGCATTCCATAGTGACGACAATGGGAGATCTTGAACTTGTGGCCTGCGATCTATTTGACATGACTCGGATTTGCATAACATACTTTGAAAATATATATTTATAAGATCATCAAGTGATCCTTATGCCATTGAGTTGGAAGAATCTTTTGACCCATCAGGAGCTGGTAACTAGCTTTATTGCTCGACATTTGAGGGCCTCGAGTATCAAATTCATTGATGGAAATTATGAGAAAAAGAAATTAGAAACATGTACATTAATATTCATACACCACCGAAAATTGAAGAGGCAGCTAGCTTAAGTCCATTACAGGAACATGCATGGGAGAACACCAAATTAAAACAAAAGTGATAGAATAAAAACCAGATTTGGAAGTTGACATTGAATTTGAATTGAAAGCATTTAATTTTCTGATGTTGTCGTAGGCCAGTTGATCATGACTGCAAACCAAACACCTAAATTTGGTAGACATAAATAATATTCAAAACAAAACATGCATATATATTATTATTATTATTAACAGAGGAATATTATGAGATTCCAAGCCAAATGGTCGATGTATATGTATGTACAAAGGGAATCCACTGTCATACAGACATTAATATTTATTATTAATTGCCAGTCATACAAACTCCAAAGAAACCAAAAAATTAATTTAAGGGCGAAGAAATACAAATTAAAAGAAGAAAGAAGAAAGAGAAACCACTTAATGGTGATGTATGCGGCGGTCCCGAAATCCTTATTCCTTATCAGACAATTGACGTCTCACTTCTTACACAAACCTGATTGAAAGCTGTAAACGTTTCGTGCAAACAAGTTGTAGGAGTGGGGTAGCTAGATGGATTACTGTCCTAATTGCAGCTAATGGAATTTGTCCTTTATTGGGAGGTCCTCACACTTAAATCCATGCATGTGACTATTGCAAACCCATTATACATGTGCGCTACTGAGAAAACAACAAATGCATCAAACAAACTGCTTTCAAACCCACTAATTCTTTGTTATTTTTCAGTTAGGGTTCTGAGTTATTTCACGTTGAAATTAAAAGTTATATATGGGTTTTCTTTCGCTGATAGATTATTCATCCTATGGTCGTCTATCTTTTTTTTTAAAAGAAAATTTTGAAACACTTTGGATAATATTTTACAACAAAATTACCGAATTTAGATCTTTAGTTTCTTTATTCAATACATGTATTTGTTAATTATTTCATTTTTCATGAAGGAGAGAAAGCTAAACCTGCCATTGATTACCATGCATGCATGGAAACCAGTATAGCAGTAAAAATAATATAACGTGTAATCATTTACATCTCAATATTATGCTTGTTTATATTTGCCCTCAGCTCTTGATTCATTGAAAAGGCAGAATACCAAGTATAATTTTCATCTTTAATAAATTTCAGACCAATGTGTTGCCGATGCTGCTGTGGTCCAACCTTACAAATAGTTGTATAGTATCGAATTCCTAAACACCCGGGACCACACATGATTTATATCTTCAAATTAATGACTCAAAATTAAGAAAATCAGACCAATTATATATAGCAGTAGAGTGCATGCATGATACTAGTTTTGGCTAAGGAACACAGTGCAGCCGAATATATAGGTGAAGGTGAATTAATATCATGTCATATCTTAGTACCAACTGAGGAGTCAATTCGAACACTGCGGAGTAAAAACAAGAAAGAAGTGTGTGTGAAAGTTGGCAAACTGAGTGAACTTCATTTGTGGGAATTGAAGGAAGATAACATATACTGATAATATGAACATCTACTATGGCATGCAGTAAATGGCAGCGTTCAATCAGTGTCCTTTGTGGTCTACGAAATGGGTTACAAGATCTGAGTGCAAGAAAACTTATGTCCTACAAATAAGGGACACCTTTGTCCCCAGAGGTGAACCCCCTTGTGATATGTGATGTTTACTTACCAATATGCAACCAAAAACCCTTCTTTCCTATACATTTCCACATACTATCGGCCAACTCTCATTATTTACCCCACTATAATGAAGACGGTCTTTTTGCTATAACTTTGAATTTATCTAAATATCTGGATATATAACGTTCTATATTAAAAGTATAATGTTTTATCTTATAGATAATATTGTTATTGTTATGTTACACTGACGGTAGGATAACAAAACCTGGGCACCAGAGGAGGTAAACATGTGGCGGTAGGGTCTATAGAGCACCATAGAAAGCCTGCACTGTGAATGTGGTCCATTGATGCTTTGCTAATGTGGACAAGATCTAGCACCATCCATCATGATCTCGAGAAGTCAATTGAGAACCTTAGTGTTGGCTCACGCATCCAATAGTTGAGATGACTTGTTGATTTGCCATGATGGATAATTAATATTGATGCGAACAGCACTAGCAAGCTTAGCTAGGCTCCCATGATTTTTCTCCTTGAATAAGGGGTTAGGGAAGGCCTGTGTCTTCAGGAAAAGAGAAATCATATGTGATATTCTGCAATAGCATTTGGAGATTTTGGGTCGACACACACACGAAGTCATCAGATTATTCAGATTCGAACTAGTTACTCATAGTTTATGCAACAGAAAAATTCTTTAAAGTCCAATATCGGGAACTTGTTCCTTGTTATATGGGTGATCAATATTCGTATATGTATGTATTCTACTTAGATAGATAATTCGATTACATCTGGAATTTAATTAAGTATGGCATATCCAAATTGAAAGCATAATATCCTTCTCAATACAAAGAAAGGGAATTGTAGGCATTTTCTCATATTCTTGTCATCTCGAAATTCCAATATCTACTCAGACACATATACTTTTTGATCCTTTATTGGAATTTAAAACTTCTTTTACCTGATGTATGTATGGGTCAATTTTGGATGAGTTTACAGCAAAGATTATCCTTATCGCAAGGAATCAATACCTGTATTTCTAGGTTACCTATCGTACATATATGTCCATGTGCTCCTACATTCCACTGAGTCCTTAAATTCTAAGATGGCTACTGGTTTTCTCATCTCTTGCATGTGGTAAAATCTATACTAAGATATGCCCTTTCCTTACATTGTCTATCAACTATAGATTTTAATTATGGAATAATTTAATGGGTATTTGTAAAGCATAAAGTTATGAATATTTATATGCAAAGTTGTACATTAACTTCTGATATAATTCAGGGTTGAATTCTTTGTAGTCATGAATTAAGTCTGAATTTAATGACCAAGTATGAATTTGACTTTATCCAAATATATGAATTATTGAGTCTATGACAATGAAGGCAAATTATTATATAAGGGCAATTAATTAAAAATATGATCCACAAAAGAAGCTACAACGAATTTATTTAGAATTAATCAAAAAGATTCCAAATAGATAATAGCATGGAATCGAATCGAGCACTGAGAGAGAGCCAGACCATGTCATGCATCTCTTTGACCACCCAAACTAAATATACCAATACAATCCTCTCTGCTCGATAGCTTGGATTTGGATTCTCTAATAAATCTATCTTAGCTAGAATCAATTATAATATCATCTTCAAAATCATATGTAAAAAAACATCATTTATGGTAGTTGATATGTACTTTAAGAAAAAGAAAAGAAAATTGGGACTGGGTGATTGTATTTCTTGTGAAATGAGCATAAATATTTTCCAAGAAAAAGAAAAAGAAGAAGGGAAATTGTTTGGTGAGGGAGAGGGAACATGGAATGGACCACAAACCCTTCATTAAAAAAAGCAAACAAGAAATAAAAATGTATTAATACTGCCACCCAACTTGTTGGGAATTTCTAAGAAGGGATAGCTGAGCTGACCCATTACTGGTAAAAACTTTTCCATGTGTCTGGTTTGTTAGAGAATGGGGTCTACAATTTAAATAAAATATCTATAAAAAAATATTTTAATTTTCTGCATTTATGTATATTTTCCTTATCATTATTTTAGTAAATCTAATGAACAAATTAATAAGATCAATTTGTTTTGTAGGTTTTTCTAATTAAAAAATGAAAAAGAAAATAAGGAAATCTCTCTCTCTTTGCTTTTATATAGAAGTCTGCCTTAAACCACCCACTGTCCTCTATAATAGGCAGAAATGAAGGAAGAGAGAGAGAGAGAGAGAGAGAGTGAGAGAGAGAGAAGTTAGCTTTGAAGAGGAAGAGTTTTGGGTTTCTTAGCTTTCAACTGCTACTATAGGACGCATCCAAAGGGATCGCATTGATCCTAAGCATGCTTAATTTCCATACTTTAAATTTCTTTTGGATCATGCTATCCCTTTGGATTCCTCCTTTGCTAGCTCATAATATGTATATATGTCGTATCACGATATGCGAGCACACTCATCATGCATCACATCGTCGTCTTCATAAACACCACCTACAACTTCTACATAGCAACAATTTTCCGATGAGTACTCGCAGCCAAACTCATCGGAGAATTGCCGAAACCGGGTCGCTGGAGATGTAATGGACAATGCAAACATCTCTCCCAAATCAAGTAAGTCGTGTTACATAGATATAAATATAACACCATATACATTATCTTTTCAACTCCCTTGTGTTCTGCAATGTTTCTTCAGAACTTTGCACGATTTTGTACATCCTGTGTTGCATATATTGAATCAAACCCACCCTTCTCTTAATTTTCCTTCCTCCTTTGTTTGGATCCCATATATGTTTTCATCTACCTATCAAAATTTTAATAGGAAAAAAACCCAAAATATGAAAATCCGAGGTGTGAGCAATATATTGGATCTGATTTCTTAGGGGATGTGCAACTGGCTCCTAATTAAAACAAGAAATTTAATTAATAAATTAATTGTTCTCTCCTAGTAATCTTCCAAGAGATTAGTAGTCATCAATCGATCCTTCGTATTATCGTTGTTGTGTACAGTTGTCATGAATGTGATTTTTACTTATTTTATACAGACACACAGTCTCTCTTTAATCTAAGCCAAAACTGAAACCAAATATATAATTATATTCCTTATCTCAGCAACATGAGAGTGCGACAATACCATAACTTCGAGGCAGTATAAGGACCTCTTACCAGATTCCTATAATATACATTGTTAATTACTATATGGTACATCATTTGAAATCATGGACATCAATTTGGAATCTATAATTAAGAGTCTACGAGAGGGTTTTTTTTAAATTTTTAATTTGGGTGTGATTTGTTTTCTTTCTCACGATTTTCATACATGGGCGTGGTAGCTAATTCTGTCCATGGATAATGATTAACAGAAGAATAAACCAAGTGGAAGCTAGCTATGCATGCGAATAAAACAGTGACTGAAAGTAAGATAATAATTTTCTACATTCCTTCAGCTACAATTTACCCCATTTCAGGAGACTTTTTGATCATTGCAGACTTCTCCAACCGTTAATTCACCTTTTCAAAAGCGAACTTTTTTCCTATAAATGATTTAAACACCTCAATTAACACAAATTTTAACTGTAGTAATTACTTTCTTAAGTTCTTCTTGCCTTATAAGTTTGTATATACATGTCTGCGTATGATGATCACTTTTTGGTTGTCCAAACAGGATGGATCCCTAGCTAGCCAAAGCCATGAGACCTTGAGTCGAAATCACATGGTTAAAGGACTTTAATTAGAATCCAAGGAAGTGGAAGATTATGTCAATTGAAGGCCTTTTTTTTTTTTTTCTTTTGTTAATTTTTCTTTTCCTACTTTGGGGCCTCACATTGAGTGTGTCAAAGCAAAGGAATCACGCACACATGACGAGTGACGAGACCTTCAAAAAATCCTTTAAAACAGACTAAAAATTTGAAATAAAGCTTTAGTGCACAATCTTTTTGTGATATGATATCCCTTTCTTCTCTCCCAGCTATCTATGTAGCCTAGCACATGACCCCCAACATTCTAATTCATCCCTTACCCATCTATATTATGATCCCTTTTCTCTCATGGCCCCCAAAACTTTCCACATTTGCTTCTCATTTTCCTCACTTATACTTGAAGCATGCATTGATTTTGATTTATTTCTTAATCAATAGAGATAGGATACCCTTTTGAGAAAACATCAAACACACAACGTTATTAAATGAGATGCAAAGATTTCATACAAGAACACATATATGCAATGGGGCATTTTTTTTTCCCTTGCTTGTTAAAACCTTTGATTTGTATCTTACATGTAATAATAGATTTTCCTTAAGTGCGGGCAAACAAATAGCTTTTCTATAAAAGATTGTCTTGCCAAACAAAAATTAATTCCATGACAGTATGGACCATTTACACTTAAACTATCATATCTTATTCTTCTTGTTGGTTGATTTTAAAAGCACAACAATTTGATAAACGCTCACTTGTATTTGACGACAATTAATGTTTTGTTATCTACCGACTCACTTGTATTTAATTGTGAATTAAAAGCTCGACAGTTCAACCGAATGAGATGAATTTACACCCACTTGGTTCATAGATATGAGTCAATGAAGAATTTCCTTAAAGCTGTTCTACTTTCTTGTTGGCTATTTTGCACCATACTTGGAGACTTCTAAACGAACTGGTTGATCAGCAAACATCAAATATTTCTACATTATGCATCCTTATTTGTTAAATTAAATAAGTTACGAAGAACATCCCTAATTGTCGACCTTGAAGACATTATCATACTTCATATTCACCCTTGTTTTGATAAAAACACCCAGAGTTGAAATTCTTTAAATGAATGAACTGAAATTGAAAAAGGGTACACAAAAATGGGGGTCTAGGGCTCAGAACGTAAATTTTGTTTGGACTAACAGAATTATGTACAAAAATATGTATTGCCTTGAATTTGAAATATACAGTTCAAATGTTTCCTTCTTGGACTACACAAATTCATGAAGGACGCATAATCTGCCAAAAGAAAAACCCTAGCTATGATATATTTCAAGTCCACAAGAGATTAAACTGTCCATGCTTTGGGACCCAATTCCCTTGATTTGCTTCCAATTTCAAAACCCCACCAACCCCATTTCTTCCATTTCTTTATGTTTGGAATTTCAAACAATTCTAAACAATATTCAAATTAAACTAAAGTGATTCTCTATGTCCAGTAAATATCATAGTCTCTATGCATATGGCTTTAAAGTGGAAGATATTTTCTTGCCCAAGTCTCAGCAGGAGCATTTCTTTACAGTGTAAATAATTATTGATAGGTAAGCTAAAGATATTGGGGAGATTTTCAAGCAAGAATCCTCAAATCTATGGAGGAAGCAACTTCGTTACTGTAAATTATCAGAAGAACAGAAAAGAAAAAAATGTACGGACCACCAAGTAATTTTAGTTTTCTTAGTTGGAACACAATCTACATAGAATCTTCTGCACGCCAATAACTAATTAATTAAAATAATTAAAGTAAATTTGACTAATTATATGCATTTGCAGAGTTGATGATCATGATTTTGTGGGTGGGGAAGAGTCCATGGTCAGAGCTATGGATTGGCAGTCCCTACCCTGCATCATTATGTCTGTAAGATTACAAAAGATACAAATCCCCATATGGATTCTGGAAATTTTGAAGAATGAAATTAAATTTTTTATATTGATTTGGACAATATGATCTGCCTACACATTCTAATTATAGATCATCATAAGCAATTTTCACGAGCTGTCTTTGAAACTAATGATGCCAGCTGAGCTTATAACATTATCTCCATGCCCAACATCAGTCTCTTCAATCTTAAGAATTGTTCTTATATTTATAGACAACATCCTCCATTTTCAGAATATACCGTATGCGTTTTGGGAAATACTTTGTATAGTTCCAGTCCTTCAGATGGGAACTTGAAGAGTTTTGCAAACGAAAATGGTAAAACATAACACACAAGACTTGTAATAATGATAGCAATTAAAGATTGGTTTGATATTCAGAAACTTCTCCAAAATAGGAAACCTTGTGTGTTTTGAAGGTTTTCCAAATATCAATCAAGCACAACGAATTCAATTTATGTACTAACAATCCATCAGTTCTAATGTGACTGCCTGGCTATATGTAAATTTTCTTGGGAATTTCTCTACTGCAAATGTTTTCATGTTTTCACGTGAAGCTACAAGGCTCCATATGGTGGGGACGTATATGAAAGGAATCTTGTTGTCAGATATATAAACCAAAATGAACAAGAAATGACCTGAGAAATTGACAACCCAGCTGTTATATGAAACGAAATGGGACAATAGTGAATGCATTAGATTTATATATGTCAGAAATTGTTGGAGCTAAAGTAACTTTAAGAATACTCAGGTTTCCCTTCAACAAATTTCAGTGTAACACACAGCTTTTAAACCTGGAACAAAAAAATGGCTGACTGTGGCATGTATATCCAAGCAGTATGCTGCAGCGGCACAAGAAGATGATAATTTTAGTTGTCAAACAAGCAAACGTCAAAGTGGAAGTGGGCTTGAAGTTTTTGGCTAGAATTACTTAGAGCCTTCTGTGCTTGTTATGTATCAGTATCTGCAGCATTAATTCTTGTGGATCTTGGGGGATTATTAGTTTACTCAACTGAGACGCCCGCAAGACAAATTATTAAACATGAATTTGGCACTTGCAATGGCAACAAAACAACATTATTTTCAAGATGAAACGGTAGCAGACTGGCAGCATCTATTGATTTTGCTGAATTTTTGTTGGGTCAAAGTGGAGTACCGCATGCACTGGCCAGGCCAGGCCAGGCATCAGAACCAGCTGCTGCTGCACGCCATTGAAGATGAAGCTTGATTATACTATTACTTGGATTTGGAAGATTGTGATCAGGTCACATTTTAAACAAAGAAGCTTGGGCTTCAAACCTGGGCTACGATAAATTGACGGCCCAAACTGTGAGGTAGAGAGATGCGGAGCTGAAGCAAGTTTCTATTTTGCTTTTGCACAACTTTTTCTTTATAATTAAAAATTTAATTTATTATTTAATTCACAGTACTTTAGGAGATTAAAATATTAAACAAAATACGAAAAGAAAGAAAATGGCTCTGTGCCTAAAGCTCTAAATTTGAGGCCCTTTCGATAGCAAAGATAAAACCCTGATCCTGATATCTTTGATTTAGGCCCAAAACAACCCCAAATTCTGCAAAATCATGGCTACATTTCCCAATTACAGCTTCACATTATCGTTTCAACTCACGGCAATTTTTCAATTCCTAACATTTATTGCAATTCCTATATCCTCTCTCGCTCTGCAAACCCTAACCAACAACCCCAATTTCGATCCTGAAACCGCCCTTTTCGGCGACGCCAAGATCGTTAACGACGATTTCCACGTGCAGCTCGTGACCCCCTTGGCCTCAAGCTCCGGTCTTTTAATCCACAACAAACCTTTCAAGTTTGTTGAACGAAATCGTTCCAAAACTACGTCGTTTAGTACGGACTTTTCGTTTTCGATCTCTTCTGGTAACGGTGATGGCCTAGCTTTTGTTGTGTTTCCTTATGATTCTGCATTTAAATTTGTGGGTCAAGGCCCATTTGGGGTTTTAATTGAGAAAAAATATCTTGGAATTGAATTTGACACTAAAATGGATAACAATGTAGGAGATGTGAATGCAAATCATGTGGGTATTGATGTTAATAGTTTTGTTTCTGCGAGTGTTAGTAATGTTTCATCGGTAAATTTAGTGCTAAACAACGGGGAGAAACTTAAATCTTGGATTGATTATGATTTGAGCTCGAAAAGGATTGAAGTTAGGTTGAGTAAATTTGGTGACAGCAGGCCTAATAATCCAGTCCTGGTGTATGACATCGATTTGTTGAAAATGTGGGGAAATGAAGATGTTTTTGTGGGTATAGTCTCAAGCAATGGCAATTCAGAACAAATTAGCAGTGTTTATTCTTGGAACTTTAGGACCAGGAGTGCTCCTTATCGGATGCATTCATTACCGGTGGATCCACGGGGTTATACGAATGAACATGGAGAGAGGTTTAGAGAGCACAAGAGGAGAATCTGTCCTTTGAAGATAGTTTCCGGCTTGATTTTTGCAACTGGTTGTGGAGTATTGTTGGCTTTTGTGGTGCTGTTTGCATGGACCATTGTTGCAAATAGGGGCACAGTGTTCCCTGCAGAGTATCAAGTGCGTCCAGCAGATTTCAGGTATGAGAAGATCAATGTAGTTGTAGAGGAAGACGGTAAAGGTATTAAGAATTAGAACAAAAGGGTATTAAGAATTAGAACATGTAGTGTATGATCTTATGTTTTAAATTTAGGTTGCTGGTTGTTGCTGTTGTGGTGGTTACTAAGCCATGGGTCCTGCTGTGTAATATATAGCCATGATGTATGTGTTTCCAAATATATATGAAGTTGGTGACTTCTTGTAATGAATCTGCATTCTTTCTGTTGTTGTGGGTAGATTTTGGATGATTCTTCTTATGTCAACAACTACGAGCTAAAGTAGCCAAATTATAAACTTCTCAGCTTGGCAAATATTTTTGAAGTATGGTGTATTAACATTAACAGATTGAAGAAACCTACCTCAATATGGATATGCATTTATTTACAAGGACTTAATCTTGTGAACATTGTTGATACACTGACATAATTGGTCATCTTAATGTTTTTTTAGGTATCTGCCTATCTTGAGTCAGTTTCTCTGCTTCTAACACGGGCATGATTAGTCCTGGAATTTAGGTTACAGCTTCCTTAGTACTGAATTGTGCTTAAAAAGCAGGCCATGACACGACAGAGAATGAAAATTTCATGTCTTCTGCTTGATGTTGTACGCTATAACAATTAGCCTGTTTATGTGGTTTTGAATTTGGCACGTAAAAGAAAGGTGGTATCAATCTCTGTCTGATCTGGATAATGAAAGGCATCTGCCTATTGCACAACACTGCCAAGCCAGCTGCTAAATTATCTTAAAAAAAAAAAAAAAAAACCCACCATCTGAACCAGAGAATTAATCCAATTACATAAATTTTATTGCATGGGCAGGCCTAGGGCAACTTGCCTTGCCTGTAATAAGCACAGAATGTCATACTCATCTGTTGTCTGCTATCCTTCCATTCCACTATATACTACAAATCCAATAGCATCTACAAAAGTTAAGGTAATGGAGAATCTTGGCTTCTATTCTATCATATGCCTTCTAACTTTTTCTTTTTCCTAGTGGAATATTATTTTATATTCGTTTGATACAATAATGAAAGACGTTAACGTCACAACCAACAACAAGCAACTAATAATTGAATTGCATCTCCACTATTCACTTAAATAAAACCAATTTTAATTAACTCTTTTCTAGAAGACATCAAATAACTTACAATTCTCTGCTTTAAAAGGACTCTTTGGCCAATGTATTATCATCTTAATTTGGGTAAAAGCCAATGGTCATATCTTTGACTGAATCATATTAATTTTATTTAATTACATGATTAATTAACTCACGTACGTTCATGCTTTTAAGCAAATTATTATATATCTTTGCTTTAGTGCTAAGCCGTCCCTTTTGTGCGTCTCCTCTCGTCGTGATAATGAAAAAAAAAAAAAGCTCAATTGTGTAATTAGTTATTATATGAATATAAATACTTAATATAAATTAATATTATTTAATAAATTAATTATTACAAAAGGTTGATTCTAGTGGTTAAATATTTAAATTAAAAAAATAAAAAATTAATTAAAATTCTATAAATTTTTTATTACATTAATTATATAATAAATTTTTTTATTTTTTATTAAATAATTTTTTATCACTAAGAATGCATCCCCTCATCTGTGCTCTCCCGCCACACTTTCTGCCATTATAATGTTGACAAAATTTCAATGTGTTTATCACTAAAAATCAATGTGTTTTACGAAAGGTGACAAAATTTATTGGCCATTCGAGTTTTTTTGTAAAATATTTTTATTATGTTAATATAATTAATATATAAAATTATTTAATTAATAAAATAAAAAATTTTATTTATTAATAATAAATAATAATTTTTAATAAATTTTATAAAAAAATTATTATATTTATTATATAATAAAATTTATTTAAAATTTTTTATATATTATTAAAATAATTTTAATATTTAAAATTATTTTATTATATTAATTATAATAGTATAATAAAAATATTCTGCCTAGAATTTTAACGAAATATAAATTGCATTCAGAAAACCCAACATGATCGAGTAACTAAGAAGATCTACAGAATCTGGTATATGGTGGGAAAAAAACACCGACTATTTTTGAACTCTGACGCGCTAATCTCGTGGTTTAGACGCTTTCTGATTCGTTGCATCGCTGCTGCTCTCTGTGCGACTGGAAAAAAGAATAAAAAAAATCCTAGTGCGCCATAATTGGTAGCCTTTATGTTTTAGTTGGCTGTAATTTATTTTGGTAAGGATTTCCCACGAATTTAGCGGACTCGATGTAAAAGAAAGCGGGGGAACTCAGATTTAGCAGGCTGGCTGTCGTTCATATATTCGAAGAAGAAGAGGAGGAGACTTCTTCGCTCTTGGTTTTGGGTGGACAAAGAAACCAAGAGCACAAAATAATGGAAGACGGTAACAGTAGTGAAGTGGGTCGCAAAGTGCTCGATGAAGGAGAGTTTCATGTTGAAATTCCTGAAACTGCCCATCAAATTAGTAGTGGTTGGTATCTATCTATCTGTCTTTCATTTCATGTTTCTGTTCGTTTTTATCAGATTCTTTCTGTTTTATTTGATGTCACTGATGAATTTTTATTTGGTCTGGGTGAGGGCCAAATATAGTGGAAATCTGGGAATGGCATTATCCGTCTGTTGATACTCTTGATGAAACTTTTTTGTTCAGATGATTTGAAGGTTTAAAATTTTCTTCAGATACTGAGATTTTGATTACCTTTTGTCATAGCGGTCCTGCAAATGAATATATTTTTGCCTTGGAACAAATTTATCATTACTAGTTTGTATTTTCTGGAATGGGAACAAAGGGATCAACTGATGAGTGGAAGAAATGGGTACATACTCTGGGTATTTTTTATGCATGAGAGGAATGTAAATTTGAGTAGTTAAGTCATGTATTATTGTTCTTATTTAAGCTCATTATATTTTTTCCAATTGGTAATGATAGATTCATGGCGCCAAGTTGGTTTTGTCCTCACCACTGGTATCAACAGTGCCTATGTATTGGGATATTCTGGGGCTGTCATGGTCCCTTTGGGTTGGATAACTGGTGTAATCGGTTTAATTGTAGCCACAGTGATATCACTCAATGCAAACTCTCTCATTGCCAAGCTCCATGAATTCGGTGGCAAGAGGCATATCCGATACCGAGATCTAGCTGGATATATCTATGGTACGAGGAGAAAGTAAAGAATGTGGAAATATTTATTAGAGAAATTCATTTCACTAGTTTTATTGTTTGATGGCTTATATTCACATGCTTAAATAGTTTTGTTGGGGTTCTCTTTTATTTCAGGAAAGAGAGCTTATTCTCTTACCTGGGGTTTGCAATATGCTAATCTTTTCATGATTAACACTGGATATATCATTTTGTCTGGTCAAGCCCTAAAGGTAAGTCAAATTGAGGAAATATACTTATCTTTAAATTAGAAATGTCAGTGTGATCTTGCCAATCATGTTGTCAATTTTCAGCCCCTTTGTTATATTATATGTTAAAAATTCTATCTTCTCATGTCCATAAATTTTTTGTGTGTTTAGGGAGTATTGATGAAATATTTTTCTTTATTTTGTCTGTTGACATCAAATGCGCATGAAACTACCTTTGTGTGAAAGGGCTAAAGGTTACGACATGTGTTGTGTAATTGTACTTCATCAACAGAAGTTTGCTTGATGATGTGCAAGAATTTTGTGGATGGGATGATTTGAAATTGATTATGTTTGGTTTGCAGGCAGCCTATGTTCTTTTTCGGGATGACCATGATATAAAGCTTCCACATTTCATTGCCATAGCTGGTTTAGTATGTGCCTTGTTTGCCATCGGGATACCTCATCTTTCAGCTCTTGGGATTTGGCTGGGAGTTTCGACATTTCTTTCCGTGGTGTACATTGTTGTGGCAATTTGGCTGTCACTCCGCGATGGTAAGTTCTAATCCTTTTATGTTCCTACCAACATATAATGAACTTCTTCTTGAAGCTCCTGTGAACTTATCTTCAAAAATTGAAACTTGAAACTAGTTATTACACCTTAATAAGCACTTGATAGTGGGATAATTGTACAAGTATAAAGGTTCTCTTTCGTGTTTTCATAATGCTTGTCTTACTTTTTTGAAATTTACATACGATGACTAACATGGAAGCCATAATGGAATTCTATTGTATGCGGCATAGACATTGGGAATTTTCTGGTTCTTGGGCTTGCATCTGAGCAACCAACCAGTATGCTGGGTGGCCTTCCCTAGGTGTTCTGAGAATGTGAGCTTGGGATTACAGTCATCACTTGTCTTGTTCTGACAATTGAACGTGTCGATAGGAGGAAAAAAATGAAGAATACAATTTCATCTACTCTTTCATACACATCTAGTTAGGCTGTATATACTGTATCTAATTGGTATTGAGGACTTAATTGGTGCCACTTATTTTCCATTTTCTTGTTTTGTTTCTATTGGTTGTTTGTTTAATAATTTCAGCACTGAAACAATATTAACTGTCTTCATCCTATCACAGGAATGAAAAATCCAGCACGAGATTATACCATCCCTGGAACAACCATGAGCAAAATATTTACAACAATAGGGGCATGTGCTAATCTTGTGTTTGCATTCAATACTGGAATGCTTCCAGAAATACAGGTAGGTCAGGGATTCAAGTCATGATTGTTTACTGAACATGGAAATATTGTTTGATGCAAACACGTAAATCATTTTTTTCATTATTTGGAGGCTCATGCCTTTCGAATAAATCTTTTTATTTGCAGCAGCTACCTCTATTGATAATTTGAGATGTATTGGATGTTCTTTCTCTATTTGATCTTGGAACTAGGAATCTGTTCTGTTACCCTTGTTGAAAATTGTTTGGGCTGACCCTCTGTGGAATTCTGTATGTTCTCTCTGAGGAAGTTCAGAGCTCTGCATCTACCATGGATTGGTGTCAACGTTTTTCACAAATGTAATATCTGGAGTGTATCTCTATCTTTGTTGAAAGAGTTCCGTGCTTACTTTAAAGGCTTACTATTGAGTTTTTTAAGTCTTGGCACTTAAAAATGACCATTACTTGACACTATAATTTTACAACAGGCAACAATAAGGCAGCCTGTCGTTGGCAACATGATGAAAGCTTTGTACTTCCAGTTCTCAGTTGGCGTTTTACCATTATATGCTGTGGCTTTTATCGGATATTGGGCTTATGGGAAGTCTTCCTCAAGTTATTTGCTCAATAATGTCAGTGGCCCGGTCTGGGTGAAAACTGCTGCCAATATTGCTGCCTTCCTGCAATCAGTCATTTCTTTGCACGTACTTATCTCTATCCCTCACATTTGCATTCAATGATTACATTCTTTACATCCATTTACAATAAGCTGCTGCTTCTCCTTGCAGATATTTGCAAGCCCGATGTACGAGTACTTGGATACCAAGTTTGGGATTAAAGGAAGTGCGCTTGCAGTTCGCAACTTATCGTTCAGAATGGCAGTAAGAGGCGGATACCTAGCCATCAACACACTGATTTCAGCTCTTCTGCCGTTTTTGGGTGATTTCATGAGTCTTACAGGAGCGATCAGTACATTCCCGCTTACATTTATTCTTGCAAACCACATGTACCTTGTAGCAAAGAAGACCAAACTGTCTTCTCTACAAAAGCTGTGGCATTGGTTAAATGTTTGTTTCTTTGGCTGTGCATCTGTTGCAGCAGCAATTGCTGCTTTGAGGCTCATTGCCGTTGATTCAAAAACATACCATGTCTTTGCTGATCTCTGATATCATTTCCCAGCATTTGTATCTTCGTCATTCACCAGTAATCATTTTTATTTCGTCTTTTTTCCATGAAACTCTTTGGTTTAGCTTAAGGATCACGATGATCATAGACTTTACAGGATATGGGTCAATGATAATACACAAACAATTCTTCATAACCGATGACAAGGATGTTCAGCAATGAAAGCAACCACAAGATTCAACAAACCCAATAAATCAATGAAACAATCGATCATTTGCATGCTATGAAATGTAAAAGATAGAAATAATTAATATAAAATTTAAATATAAAAAATAAAATATAAATATAAAATTTAAAATAATTAATATAAAAATTAAAAAAATAATATATATTATATTTAATATATTAGAATTAAATTTATTTATTTAAGTTGTATTTAAATGATTTTAAAATTTTTTGTCAATATTAAAACGATTGTATTATTAGTAAAATAATATGAAAAGAAAATAAAAATATACATTTTAATTATTAAGATTCAATGATAATTAAGCCACATTATAATATTTTTTTAAAATTATGAAAACTTATTTGTATTTAAAGGAAAAAGATATAATCATCCAAAGCGAATTACCCCAACACTAATCAAAGCCCCGACCCAAGCCCATAATCCATTTCAGTTACATTCCTTCGGACTACAGTGAGATTTGTGTCCTCCTCTCTCGCTTGTATTGGAGGGCTGTGTTTGGGAATTCTTAAATAAGATCAAAACTCGAGAATCATCCCGTACCAAGGCTGAGACCAACGTGAATTCCATTCAGATTACGATACAGTAAGGTCAACTTCAACCATTGTTTTTCTTTTTCTGTTAAATATTTTTCTTCTTGAAATTGAATGTTCCGATCTAGTTTATCAAATGAGAGAAAATTAACAATATATATATATATATATATAGAATTTGAGATGGGTTCACTGTAATTTTTGTTATATTTAAATGGGCATCTTTTTCTCTTCGAAGAAATTAATAATTCAGTTAAGTTTACACTGCATGGAACCTCTAAAAGAGAATTTCCGTAACATGGATTTATTGAGCATTTGCTCTTATAGATGTCAATCAGCTTGGCTTTGTTTGAATTCTGTATAACTATGAAAATGCTAATTTATTTTTTTCAAAGAGATTAATTGTATGATGGTCTGTTGGCAGACTCAGTTATTAACCAAAGCTTAGCTGCACGTCGAGTAATTGAGATTGTGGTTTGGCAGATTATATTTTGAGTAATTCAGGTTGGGATGCGGTTAATCATATCTTTTTTTTTTAATCTCGCCTTTGGTGTTGTTTGCTCTCAATTCCACTTCTGTTTTAAGATTTTAAGCTATTATTCTTGAAGGTTGTGCTTGTGGATCATAACTAATGGCGAGAATTAGGGATAGAACTGAGGATTTCAAAGATGTTGTGCGGCTTACTGCTGTTTCTCTAGGTTATGATGAGGTTCGTTTACTCACTCAGTTCTTTTTTTTTAATTGTTTTTAATTTGCTTTTATTGTTGAGGAGTCCTTTGGTAGATTTGAAATATTGTGAAGGATTTTGATAGAATGTTTGTTAATATATCCTGTATAGTTTGAAGTGTGAAATTTTCATCTCAACAACATCTTAAAAGGTGCAAACATTGTTTGAAAGGTAAATAATGCTGGCATTCTTGGTTTATTGCTTCAGTCTTTAACCATGGACAAAGCATAGTAGGCTCTGTAGAAATTTTTGCTTTTGTTGTTACTATACGAGGGATTTCACTGTCTGTAATTGGTTTCTGCTAGTCATATATATTCCTAGAACTCAGTTCCTGATATCCTTGTAGTTGAGAAATTCTGAAATCAATATTAATAATGTCCATGTGTCTGAATTTGGTTGATGCTGAACTTATTATTGTTAAATCTGCAATTACACTTTCTGATATGTTCCAAGTCTAACTCTATTTTTCTGACTTTGGGATTGCTTTTGACAGTCCAAACTGGCAGCCACAATGGCATCTTTCATAATCCATAAACCTCGGAAGAGATCATCCTTCACCAAAGCAGCTCTCAAAACGGTATACTCACCATTGTCAATTCATGCTTTTTATAATGTCAGCAATGCCTTTCGAAACTGTTGTCAACTTTGGTGACAATAAATTTGTAGGAAGAATTACATTTTGTTTACTTCAATCAACAGATAAGAGATTCAGATCTTCATTGTGTCTTTATGATTAATATGTTTTTCACCCTGTTATTAGCTTGAAAGCATTGGAGCTTTGGAGCAGTTTATGTTAAAGCATAGGAAAGATTATGTTGATATGCACCGTACAACCGAACAAGAAAGAGACAGCATTGAGCATGAAGTAAGTATTGATATATACAAGTTATTATTTTTATAATTTTGCTATAATTGTAATAATTGGAGACATTCTATTGTTTTATCATCATTGAATGACACATAATCTTCTGCCTTCTTGTAGAGTTTATGAGAAACTGTGTACCTTTCTTTCTGTCTGCTTCCAAAAGCATGTTTTATGTTTAAGCAATAATCTACTGTATCTTTCAGGATTTGGTCCCTATCTGAATGCAACATTTTTTTTTACTAGTAAATGAAACTGTGTACTTTCCATAAGTAAATTATCTATTCCTTAAATGTTGACTCCAAGTTAAATTTATGCAGGTTACTGCTTTTATCAAAGCTTGCAAAGAACAAATTGATATTCTCAAAAATAGCATAAACGATGATGAAGCAAAGTCAAAGGGCTGGCTTGGCCTTAGAACTGACAACTCTAATGCTGACACCATAGCTCACAAACATGGGGTGGTAAGATTGCCTTTTTTTTTTTTTTGGAGCAGTTAGGTCTATTAATGTCACTTAATTAGTTGGCAGCATGATTATGTTTATCTGCTGTAATAGCTCTCCTTTGATGAAAAATCACTTCACAGTTGACAGAAGCCATTCTCTGTTTCAATAGCTATACTGTAAATCTTTGAATTTGCAGTCGTAAATATTGAAAAATATTGAAACTGAGTTGATTGGCTCCTTAAGCTAGCCCTGAATTAACCTTTTTTTCTGTTAAGATTTGCTTGACTTGAAAATGTTGCGGTATTATTGCTTAGAGACCAGTATTGTGGATAGATTAGGTGCCCATTTGTTTAAATGGCCGATAGTACCATCAATTCAGGGAAACACAAGTTATTGGGGAACATTAACTAGGAATAAATAACTAGCATAATATGTTTGGGCAACAAAAGTTATTTCGTTTGTTTCCCTTCCTGTGCAGTTGCGCCCTTGATGAAAGAGTGTATTTTGGAACTAAGCCGTCTTAGTTTCTGTTATTCTTGAGGAAATGTTAACGCATGCACTGATTGATGACTAAATTTTTTATGTTTTGTTCTCTTGACTGTAGATTCCGTTGGCAAGAAGATTGTACTTTGGCCAATTAATTTCCTGTCTACTTTTATTCTTAATCTGTAGGTTCTAATTTTAAGTGAGAAACTCCATTCAGTCACAGCACAGTTTGATCAGATGAGAGCCATCCGTTTCCAAGATATCATAAACAAAACAATACCAAGACGAAAACTCAAGCGGGCAACTGTTTCAAATTCTGCAGATACTTCTACACCAAACGAGTCAGAGATCAGGGAGCTTGATGAACTTCAACATGAACCTCTTAATGTCAAGCAGCAATTATTGGATGATGAAACACATGCTCTTCAGGTAAATAGAATTGTAGTCCAATAGTTTTCACAAGTTTTTCGATCATGTGGGTTCTCAATAGCATTTAGGTCCTAGCAAAATTGACACTGCTTGCTGATTTACTTATTATGCAGGTGGAGTTGACTAGTCTCCTTGATGGTGTTCAACAAACTGAAACTAAGATGGTTGAAATGTCGGCATTGAATCATCTTATGTCAACTCATGTTCTGCAACAAGCCCAACAAATAGAGTTTCTGTATGATCAGGTCAGAAAGTTCGATACTTTTTTTTTTCCTACACATAAAACTGTTCGCTAACAACTCTAAATGCAATAGTAAGATAAATCTCATACAGGAGGAGTTGCTGCAATACATAAGCCGTGCACTAATATATTTGTTCTTTTTTTTCGTCATCATTTTGTCAGGATTTTCATTTTGTGTGTGAATAACTCTGGATGGTCAGATTACGTTTTTCTTTTGTTCACACAGGCAGTTGAAGCTACAAAGAATGTAGAGCTTGGTAACAAAGAACTATCTCAAGCAATCCGGAGGAATAACAGCAGCAGGACCTTTCTGTTGCTCTTTCTATTTGTACTAACTTTTTCAATCCTCTTCCTTGATTGGTACAGTTAAAAAAAATAAAACAAAATAAAAAACACATTCATTTGGCCCCTTAACGGGTCCCTGTAGTTTTGACAAAGTAAAGAGAACAATAGATCTGATAAATGAGCATAACGATAATGAATTGTGTTTTTCAAATTAATTTCAATAGTTGTAATTCATAACACATCCGTTTTTTGGAGATTCTTCGATCCTTCTCTGTTGTGGTTCTCCCATTATTTTTTGTGCGAGTTCTTAGTCTTCAATGCAAAAGAACACCAACAAATCAAACCCGTGTCCATTCGATCAATCCATCTCCCGATCTGCCGCAAAATGAAGCATGTGCACTCAATGAGAATTGGTTGTAACATGGTAAAATTTTGTGTATTTTTCCAGTAGTTAATATTAAGATAACATGCTTGTCAGGGCTGATGGTTTTCCTGAAACCTTCAAATTTTCTGCGGCCATGAGCAGCCTTTTCCATATTTCCATGGGAAGTGTAAACCGATAAAAAAAATCACTCAAAAGAGCAACAAGCTAATCCAAAGCCCCAAGCTGATTCTGGCAGCCATTAGAAGGTTTCAATTCTTCTTTTGTAGCCAAATTATAATGAGTAAATGGATTTGGTTTTTTGGATTTAAATTCCTGAATCCCATTTTCGCCACAAATCTTCACTGTAAATATGTAAATTTTGTATCAGATGAAAATCCATAGTTTCCAGGAAGACAGCAACTTCTCTTGGAGGCCACTGGCACACGCCATGGAGCCTTCGGTCAGTGCTGTTAATCCTCGTTCTCCTTCTAGTGTTGAATACTAAATCTCAATCTCCCCAACTCCTGATCTTCAGCTTATGTAAGATTGTGACTGCAGCCTGTAAAAGCAAGCTTGTCCTTTCCATGTGTGCAATTTATAAGCAGCACTAGTCAGCAAGCAAATTCTAGCTTCTATCAATCAGTTGATTAATAATCATCATTAAATACCTTAAATGAAGACAATCTATGGATTGCTACGGTTCCCAAGTCTGTCCGCCAACTTCTTTCCAAGGTCTATAATTCTAGCTGGGACCCTGAAGGCATGGTACATGGCTCGGCAGCAGAGCAGTTGGATTGAACTGGAAAGGCCATTGTTAGCAAGGCGGGAATCCGGGTGGGTAAAAACTTGATAGCCCTGTGTCACTTCAACAATGAAGCCATCTCTTCTCTTTAATAACTGGCTTGCATATTATGAAAAGTGCGCCTACCATCAACATAGAAAACCCAACTACACGCCAACTTTCTATTTCAGCCCACATACTTGGGGTTGATTGTGGTCTGGATTCATTCTTCTAACGGGGCCCAACAGCCCATGATTTCCAATTTGTTATAGAGCAAAGTTCCCGTCCATCAACCCACATAAAACTTGTGTATAAAAAAACCAAATATATGAAACTAGGGTTTTAGGTTTGTCTCTCGTCTCGCTTGCAGCAAGCGCCTCGGTTGCAGAGTTGTTAAGCCACCGAACCCAAAAATGGTCAAGGGACGCCAAGGAGAGCGAGTCAGGTCTCTGATCTTACCCCACAACCGTAATTCTAGCTTCCTCTTTTTCATTTTTCACGGTTACGAATCTTAATAGCCATTTTGATTTTTCTTTCTTTTTTTTTTTTTGGCAGACTCTATGTCAGAGGAACCATCCTCGGATACAAGAGGTAATCATTAACCATTTTGGTGTTTGTTTTTTACTAGAATGTTTGATTGGAAAACTAGAAAATAAGATTGGTAGACACAGTTTGTGTAACGAATCCAATGGTTAATGTCAATCGCTTGTTTTTGTAGTTTAAGTGATTTTCTCGTGGGATTGCTTTGAATAGAAATGTAATGTACTTATGTTTGTTTGCTGGGAAAACTCAGTAAGCAAAACACAGATGCTCGTTAGTTTGTGTTTCATTGGAATGAGCTGCGTTAATGTTTTAGTTTGATGCCGTCTCGAATCTAAAGGGTAGAGATCCGCAAGTGTTAGTTATGTTTAGTTGTCTTACGGGGTTTGAAGTAAATGAAAGTCTAAATACTGGCATTAGATATTTTCTTTTGATGTTGTGTATGTGATTGGTTCGAGTTATCTGTATCTGATAGTGGGGTGTGAAACAGTGTGAATTTTTTATGGTATATTATTATATCCCATATCATACGGTTTTGAAGTGCCCAGTATTAATACATTGAGGTGTCCTGAAAATTTTCTAATGTTAACATTAGTTTAGTTAAGATCACTTTTTTATATTTTTTTCCCTCCATAAAGTAATTGTATGATAATCTTGTTATAATATTCCTGCATTTCTTTTGACAATCAATCTGAGCAGTCTGGGATTTTGGGTCATTGATTGATGTCCTTACTTAATGTTAATGGATGCTTAGGTCCAAGTCAAACCAGTACCCAAACACTTCATTGATCCAAATTGAGGGAGTAAACACCAAGGAAGAGGTGGCTTGGTACTGTGGAAAGCGCATGGCTTACATTTACAAGGCTAAGGTGAAGAAGAATGGATCGCACTACCGTTGCATCTGGGGCAAGGTCACAAGGCCTCATGGTAACAGTGGGGTTGTTCGTGCTAAGTTCAAGTCCAACCTGCCTCCTAAGTCCATGGTACGATAAAAGTTTCACAACTGTAAATGTTATTACATTGTTTCCTGGTAATAAGTTGTGGACTTCTGAGATTTTTCAATGTTTTGCAGGGAGACAGGGTTAGGGTCTTCATGTACCCCAGCAATATCTAAGGTATTTTTACCCATTTGTTAATTGTATTTTTGTTATTAAATATATGTAGATATATTCATTCTCTTTGCTTGGCTACATGGGGGTTTAGCTTGGTTATGATGAAAATTTTATCTACCTTTCCATTATTTTGGAAAGTGTACAAGTAGACTCTTTCTCCCGCATTTGGGGTTTAATCTGCTGTTTCACTACAAGAATTTGTCTGCTCGGTTCAGCTATTACCCAAATTGTAATTTTGCTCCAAGGTTCTGACTCGTCTCGTATTTTCGTTGCAGGTCCTGTAGATGACTGATGGATGACATTATCGACTCAAAGGATCTGCACTCCACTGTTTTTTTTATTAGCTAAATTTAGACATCTGTGTGTTATGGAGCTGAATAATTTTTGTTTCTCTAGCATGGTAAATGGAACATATGTCAGAATTTTCACCCCATTTGTATCTTTAATATCAAATATGTGGGTGATTGACATTTTTGAACAGAAGGTGCTTTTAGCTCTTCCATGTATCCAATACATTTATTTGCCTTCAATTTCTTTTGATGTGGATGTTGCTGCTTCACCTATATTGACATATATCTGAACTAAGAATCGATGGAATATTGTCTGGTTGCATGGAATAGCCCGATACTTGATGTGATATATTGTGCAGTTTCATTCGTGCTTGCGGGTGGTCAGCGAAACTTTCTACCAGAGATGGCAAACTTAAACAGTAAAGCCGGTTCGCGGGCCTGAGTTGAGCCGTTTGCCACCCCTACATCCTATGCTGGCATGTGTGCACGGATTTTCTTCTTCCTTCAGTGAAGAAGCGATCTTTCCTTTCCCTCTAAACGAGGTAACTAAACATTCTTAAGATTGAAGGATTTGTATGCCTCTAAGCTAAGTGAATTTGTATTCACCTTCTGTTGGTTAAATTTTTTCGTACGATAGGCAATATGAATTGTAACTTTTTGGATACGGTTGCCCCTAATACCGTCAATCTATTATCTATATTGGATTGTTATTAAATATGCACATGGAATCTTTCACAGGGACAACGTGATTTCCGCACCTTTTGCTAGCATAGATCGTGGGAAACATTCACTTCTTGTATCGTTTGGCTCTGGCAGCAAGTATTTTTTTTTAATTTTAAGTAAAGTGATTTTATCATGTTAATATAATTAATATAATAAAATTATTTAATTAGTATTATAATAAAAATTTATTATTAATAAATAAAAATTTTAATATAATAATAAAATTATTTTACTCAAAAAATTTTTAAAATTAAGTACTTTGGATTCTACTTTATGCCCCAGAAAACATATAAATCCATGCAATCAGGGAACACCATTTATGTAACAGGAAGAATGCAATACTCGAAATTAGGTAGAAATTGTGGGAAGTTAGGCACAAATCTTGGTAAACTGCGACTCAAATTTTGACCATTTTGCCGCCATGTTACGGAGTCACTTGCCAACTTATAGAATTTAACCGTAAAAGAATGCACAATGTTCCATAAATTAAGTAAAAATATTACAGTCTTTTATTGATTTTTCTTTCTGTTTTTGTAGTACTTCGTTGATGATGATGCAAACTTCCAGACTTGAAAAAGTATTTCAAACCTAACATAAAAATCAAGGGCTGCGTTTGGGACAGACCCCCTTTCCGTTTTAGCCAAACCTCCTTCCTAGTCTCCGTATGGTCCAAGAAATTGGATTAATCGACTCTAATGTTTCTCAAACACGCATCTCTTTTTTAAATTTATTATTTATTATTAATGATAAATTAATTCATTAATTAATCGAATTTTTAAATTTTAATAATAATAAATGTAATAATTTTGATTTATTTGATTTTCACTCTCCGGCGTACGAAAGGTCAACGTTACGAATTTGATCATTAATTTTCTCATTGAAAAATAATTTACTTTTTAATTTAATAAATTAATAATAAACACATTCGTACATTACAAACTATGGATATCCGGATTTAAAACCCGAACCCGTTTAACTCCCGGTACGCGTTTACCTCCTTGGCGTCTTCTTCTAACTTGTTTGATATCTCTCTCTCTCTCTCTATGTCTCTCCCTCTTCATTGCCGAGCCTGCGAGATTTTCTCTTCAGATCCTATGGAATGTAAGTCCTCCCGCCCAGATCCACCCCCGTACACTAAGTCCTGCCGCACCTGATTAAATCTCTGTCTCCTTCTTTTTCTCGCTCGTTCAATCTCAGCCGTCCGATCACCTGCCACCCACCGACAAAACAACGATGAAGAGCTCGAGCAAGCTGTTCACGGTGGGTCTGGTGGCCTCGTGGTACTCGTCAAACATCGGAGTGTTGTTACTAAACAAGTACTTACTGAGCAACTACGGGTTCAAGTACCCGATCTTTTTAACTATGTGTCATATGACAGCTTGTTCTTTGCTAAGCTATGTCGCCATTGCTTGGATGAAGATGGTACCTATGCAAACCATCCGATCTCGTGTCCAATTTCTCAAAATCTCCGCTCTTTCTTTTGTTTTCTGCATCTCCGTCGTTTTTGGGAATGTCTCGTTGCGGTTTCTCCCCGTCTCGTTTAATCAGGCCGTTGGTGCTACGACGCCGTTCTTCACTGCTGTTTTCGCTTACTTGATGACGCTGAAGCGAGAGGCTTGGCTCACCTATGTCACGCTCATTCCTGTTGTTACCGGGGTTATTATTGCTAGCGGGGTATGTATTTGTCATTTTGTTGGATTTTTTTCAATGATGATTTCCCATCTTTTCTTTTTTTTTTTGGGTGTGTGTGTGTTTATTTACGCATTGGGTTTGTTTTGATTGGTGAGTTTTTGTTAAAAATTAATATTTCTGTTGTGCAATTTGGATTTTGGGTTCATGGGGTTGGTTTGAATTAAGCTTTGTGTGATTTTTCGTTAGGCTGGACCTAAGGTTATACCCAATCGAGCTTAATACATGTATTTAGATATTTTGTTACATGTGAGTTGTTAATGCACAGATCTTCGCATAAGACAGTGTGGAGCCGATGCAGAAAGTTGTAAATGTTTCTGCACAGAGTATAAATTTAGGAGATAACAAACTCTTCACTTTTGATCAGTTTGTTTGGCAGCCAAATTTGACCTCAATATGGAATCTTTTCACTACCATTTTATACAATTGTTTTCCCTACTGATATTCTTATTTTGTTAATTTTACTGTGGATGGTATAACATTTAGAAGTGTGTACTCTGTGAGTGCATGTGGACATGCAGAATTTAGCATCCTTAAATAATCTTACTTTTTAATCACATGAATAAATGTATTTTGGGGAGCCTTATTATTTGCTGAAACAAAAATGAAATTTGGCCGGTGTAATATTTTTCAGTTGGTTTGATCTGTACCAAGATCTTTATCATTGTGGCAGATATTCTGCTTCTCATTGTTCTTGTCTTTCTTACATGGCTACAGGGTGAACCAAGTTTCCATTTATTTGGATTTATAATGTGTATTTCCGCTACAGCTGCAAGAGCACTCAAATCAGTGCTGCAAGGGATTTTACTTTCTTCTGAAGGGTAAGGATTCTGCATTAGTTTGCTTCCAATTGACATTTTGAGCTCTTGGTTCGATGTTTAATAATTTCTGAAACTGGAAATGGATACTGAGATACTGTTCTTTTATTCAAGGGAGAAGCTGAATTCCATGAACCTCCTTCTATATATGGCTCCAATAGCTGTTGTGTTTCTACTCCCTGCAACACTTATCATGGAAAAAAATGTGGTTGGTATCACACTTGCTCTTGCAAGAGCTGATGTCAAGATTATTTGGTATCTGCTATTCAATTCAGCACTTGCTTATTTTGTAAACCTGACCAATTTTTTGGTCACAAAACATACCAGTGCTTTGACTCTCCAGGTATGTTTAACCTCTCAATATGGCTCCTTCCAATATGTTTTCAAACAATTACCATCAATTTTTTTTTTTTTTTCTGGATGCTTCAGTCTTTAGGTGTTACAATCTCAGTGGTCCTTTAAGCCTTGGTAAAAGTAAGAGGTTAACAGACAGACATGTTGTAAATCGCCTGTTGTGTTCATATAACTGAATGAATAGAGATAATTTCTGAGTTGAGTTAATACTGTAATCTTCTTTATCATTCAAGCATTGGACTCAAATCTGATTATGGAATAGGTTCCATGCTGTTCCTGACCTATAAGTGTGCTTGAGGAAATGTGAGGCAACATTAAGGTTGATACAAGGAACAGTTATTTTTTGTTTAAGTTGAAGGCATTTGAGGATAAGAGGATGATGGCCAAAAATGATATCCATGTTGAAGTTTAAATCACGAGAAGGTTTAATGTCCCACCTTCAGTTTTATTAACTTCGTATTTACCTGTTTTATTGTTTCATATGCGGTATATGACATGCAAGTCAACCCTGACTTAACTCATTTTCTTTGAAATGTCAACTTCATGGAGCAGTGGCGCATTGTTAGAGTTTTTAATCTTAAGAATTCTTGGATGAGTGGTGTCTCAAACTCTTAGAATTTCAATGCCCCACTCTTCCTTGCAAAGAGCACTTGTTATCAGAAAAATGTAAAAATGACAATGGAAACTCCTTTTGTTTGTTCTCTTTTTTTGGTTGTTAATCTCATTTCCTTTTTACATATTCTTTTTACTCTAGTTTAGGAAGTTTTGTGCAAAGCATATCATTGGGGTTTAAATTTTTTGATGCACTTGTGAATTCTTTCGTTCTTTTTTCTTTTTATGATATTTCTAAAGTATTACATCATTTAGAAGATATATATTAGCTTCAGATTAAAAAAGTTGTGTTCTTTCAGGTTCTTGGAAACGCAAAGGGAGCTGTGGCTGTGGTGGTTTCAATTTTGATTTTCAGAAATCCTGTCTCTGTTACAGGAATGCTTGGTTACTCACTCACAGTGGCTGGAGTTATCCTCTATCATGAAGCAAAGAAGCGAAGCAAATGACGCATCATCGTGAGAAAGTATCTGTGTAATCTCTTATGTTTTGTTTCCATAGTGTCTGGACAGCGGCAACCTTCCTGGTCACAAGTGCGGGCTACATGCAAGCATTGGTGTCGTGGGTTTCACCCAGTTAAATTCTATATTTTTTGATCAGTGGAAGCCTGAGCGACTGGTTTCCATTTTGTATCAGCAGCAGCCAGCAGGATTAGACGAAAGTAGAAACAAAGTCCAATAAAGTTGACTGATTTGTCTTCTCTATTATTCTCGGCTTGGGGTTGTAGAGGAAATATTGTTTTTACGTTTTTTATTCTTTCAGGAAAAGAGTTGTAGCAATTGATATCTACACAATCAGCTTGTTATTAACATTTGTCATATTGATCAATTAATGGAAAATTACTCATAATTTCACCATTCTCTGTTCTGTTCTAGATCACATTGTCTGTCACTTGAAATATTCGAGACTTAACGAATTGATTTATGTTAAGAATTTCTGTTTTATCTCTCGGATGTTTCTTTTGCGCTTCTAGAAGAGTTCTTACCGTTTACATTTTTGAAAGGTCTTGCTTGAGTTAGTTTCAATATCATCGATGATCAGCCAGCATTCATGTTCAACATGATTGAGCAGTTAGAAGCAGAGCAACATAAATTTTGCCTATATAAGTGATAATTGAGAAAGAGAATTTTGGGAACAAAAGAGATGCACAACATAATATGTAGCAACAGATTTTCAATAATTTTTATTGCATTGTGTGCAATCACGAGTTGTAAAGTGAAAAGTTATTCAACCCAGGCACATGAATTGCACAGGAAAAGGGCATAAAATGGCAGACAACTAAAGCATCAAAATATCAAGACCAAAATGCATACAATATTAATGATTTTCATGATTTATCTGTACAAAATCAGTTACTGCAGAGTCATTGGACCCCATTAGCTTAGCCGTCCACCACATGCATGGTTTGATGGTTTGAAGGTATTTCTCATCAATTCATGTTGTAAAGCAAACTCTTCAGCCTTCAGAACCCCAATAGAAGTACACACTCCTGGATGTTCTGCAGGTTGGTCAGTCTTATTTTGAAGACGAGAATATACCCCATAAATTTCATCATATTACCAATTGTTTGGGCGCATAACCAAAAAGTGGCAATACATGGAAAATTTCTTCAATTCTCATCGCTTTCATCCCCTCTAATGATCTTCCATTCATATTGCTACACGTGCACAATTCTTTCACTCAGTGAAGAACCAAGAGTGCTCAAGTTTGGATCATCCTTGTGCTTGTCCCAGGCTTTTTCGAACTGCATGCCTTTGCATCTAGTGTATGCCGGAAGATTACTCAATTTAAAAAAAAAAAAAAAAAACAGATTCTTCCAGGATACACTATAAATATGAAAGAGAAAGCATGACCCTTACTGCTGAAGCAAGATTAGCATCTGAAGAATATATGTTCTGATTTCTTCACGGGCCTTTCTTAATGCTGCCTCCTTGAATAATTTGGTAAGTTCATCTACCAATCTGAAACCAACAAATGAGAAGAATTAGAAACTACAAGGAAAGAACCCGGTTGTCAATTTAATAAAATGAAGTGCTTAAACTTTCATACACAAGCTGCTAAAGTATATCTGTTCTGATTTCCAGAACGTTGCTCAAATGCTGAATATCTAATGAAATGAATACTGATTCTGATCAGCAGACAGTCAAATTTACCATACTTTATAATCCTAAATAAGATAACTAATTTACCTTTCAACAAATGATGTGTTTCTTATCCATGTTAACTTTATAACAGTATGAAGCCGTTTGAGAACCTACACAACAAAGAAATTGAAAATTTACTTATAAAAATTTCCAAACCACATAAGCAGCAGGAAAATCTCACTGGTTTAGCGTGAAAACAATGTAAGATAAATTCACAAACAATTAGACTTCAATTTCGCAAAGATTTTTTCTACTTATGATTCTGGTCAATAGCGAAGAAGTTCAAAGGAAAAACTTCAAATCTTCCTGTTAAGCTTACATAACAAAGGTTCATGATACCAAAGCCAAAACTGGAAGCTATATAGCATCACCTTTTAAAACGGTAATCCACTATTGTTAAATTCCAAAATTTGGTGCTTCATTATTGGATTTCTCCATTTTTCTTTTTAACCAATTCCTCTGTTGGCGCATAAAGAATCGATGATTTAATGTAATAAAAATATTGAACAAAGTACAGATCAGAATTCATATAAATTCCAAACCTTAAATTGTTTAGCAATAAAAGAGAAAAAGAAAAACATATGGTTCTTATCGAAGGTGCATGGTTCTGACCAGTAGAACAGTTTCATCATCATCAGCATGCATCCATTGAAAGAAAAGTGGAAATATACGCCTAAAATGAGCCAATAAAACAAGACCAAGAGCACTGAAAAGTGGCTCAATAAATTTTAGCCATGCTATACGGCGATCCTTATTTCTTGGTTGGCGCTCCAAGTGACTTAGCATCTCATTTAGCAACCTTTCAAACCTATACAGAACCAATTTTGGTTAGAAAAAATATGCTTGCTGGTGTATTCATTAGATGGAAAAAAATACATGAATTGAAACATCATGGTTAACTAAATCAATAAACATACATCAAACACCACCAAACCACTCTCTATCATTAAGCAACATCACAATCTATCGTCAATCAAAATAATTTAATTGTTCAAACAAAGTCTTAGAGGAAAACTCAGTTCAGCATTGCAGAACAAAAAGGCAGTTTGAGTCAACTGCTAAAGTGACAAGTACATTTTCAGCTGTCTAAGAGAGAGGAGAAAAAAGACAAGAACCAAAAAACTTAATCTTGAAAGGTCCTCACTATCCCATTATTTCACTTGAATTAACATGTTAAGTAAAATTAAAGCAGAATATCACAGGGATAAGTGATCTCTCATCCACTTTTGGCCAGTTGTGAATAGAAATTTATTTTACTAACAAATAAAAATAAATTGTAAGACTGCAGAATCCAGCCACTGTGAAGATCATAACTACAACTTAGTATAAAGTTCACCTGCCCCTAAGAAAATATCAAAAAACATACCATCTTTTATTACCAACTGATCCTGAATCCAAACCATTAATGTGTTTTTCTACAAGACTTAAATGCATACCATGAAATGCGGCAATTATTTTTCTGGGTACTAGTCACAAGAAGTACCGACATCTCAACTACAAGGTGCCATATCTCATCAGTAGAAGCAATATTCTGGCAGCAAGCATCAAGAATTACATCTTCAAAAAAACCAAGCTCTGTAGCATTCACATTTTTTGAAAGATGTATAAAGGCAATCATGCCTTGCCCCTGAAATTATTTAACAAACAATGAGTATTATTCACCCAAGTCGATTCCATTCCACATTTTTCTAATGATCATAGAATTCATATCGTAGAAAACATACTTTGACCGCCGGTGACCAATGGTCAAGCGCTGTCAATGCACAAGGAATTACCAAATGACACAGCTTTCCCAAATGGGGACACTCAACCTACAAAAATTATAGGCATTAGAACTAAAAGAAACAAAACTGAGAAGATCTACAAAAGCAGACATGAATTTTCAACCTGAGTAACCAACCACCGAAACTGATACGCGGCCAAAATCGCGTGAAGAACTGGAACCCTAGCGGACGCAGCCATAACTTTGTCATTCTCATTCTCTTTATCAATCGAACTCTCTTTAATCCTCTCCTTCAAAAATGGCACCACTTCAGGTAACAATTCAACCACCAAACTATTACTGAAAACGACATCGTACTCCTCTGCAATTGAGCGAAAAGCGGAGGCTGCTGCTAAAGAGATCGGTTCGGGAATCCAACAGAGAGACTCGTGAGTTGAAGTTTGGGAGGAAATGAGTAAGGCGAGTGCTAGAGTCGAGTTTTTGACCGAACTCAAAATCTGGTAGTGGTCGACAACAGCGGCTTGGTTTTCCGGCGTCGTTTCGAGGAGAGTGCATAATATTGTTTTCGTGGAGACTGTTGTGCCTTCCGGTGGCGTGTAGTTTGTTTTCTGAAGTGAGTCCAATATCGGATTTGTCAACCTAAAAAAAAAAAAAATTGTAAAATTTAGTAAATTAAATTAGCGGACAAAAACGACGAGACGGTAATGGCAAGCCAAGAGAGCGAAAGCTTACTGGACGAGACGATCATGGAGAGCTGAAGGAGATTCCGACATTTTGCAGAAAAATTTACGAGGTTGATTTCAATTCTAGGGCTTTTTGTTGTGGGAATTGAAGCTTGAAAGAGAATTAGAAGCTGCTTGAAAATTCTTTTTACTGCTTGATCGCTGTAAAGAATTTGTATTACTTGCATTTCCACTCTTGCCCATAACGTCTTTTGAATAAAACAGTAATGTCACCAACATTCTTGCACGAGATATTTACCAAAGTGACATTGCCAACCCACGTCTTAGAAGCTTTCGAATGATTCTTTTCGTTCTTGGGAATTATTACTGGTATACTAATTAGATAGCAATTGAACAACTTATCTCGGCATGACATTGCTGAAATCACACGCATCATGCGTGGCTCTCAACAACATTGGGAATTAATGCTGGTCTGCAAATGGGCAGAACCATAATTATTGATGACAAACTTCACAGGCAAATTTGGCAAGAGAAATCCTTGGGGCTTCCGATTGTGTCTCAAAAGTTTTACAGTTTTAACTGGTGCAGTAGATGCTGGTCTCATTATGAAACATTTTCCCCTCAGATGTATTTGTAACAAGCCAAAAACAAGAAGCGCCAAAACCAGATCCTATCACTATCAACTATTAACATCGGCAACTGGAAATTTGTGGCCATGGGATTATGCATCCCACAATTCATTAATCACAAGAAAATGTCCCAATAAAGATGATCGAAAAAAAAGACAGAGGAACTGAAGGTTTGGTAGTTCCCCTCAACAATAATGAGAGGAATCAAAAAGAAAGCACACCCAACAAGCAGAGGAAAGCCACACCAAAGAGATAATACAAAAAGGATAACATGTTCAAGCTTCTGGAACAGAAGCTGTTGCACGCTTCATTGATGCAGACTTGATAAGGTGGTTATAGCTGCCTTTCTCCTTGAACAACTGGGAAAAATGATGTTTACAATATAAAATGCCCTCAAGGGCTGCATAGTTTGATGGGCTAAGAGAACAGCCACCGTGAGAACACTTGAAACACGTCTTGTGATAGGCCTGGTTTTCCACTGCTACCTGTAGATTTTTGACAACCACATTAAAAATCACTTCAAATGCTTCCAAATTGTTCTTTATCATCCAACAGTTTTCCTAATAGTATTAACATATCCACAATCTCCATCAAACAGACAAATTAACTAACATCAAGGTTAATGTGAAGACAAAACATTTCAGTGCTTTAATTCATAAGTAGAAACTTTTGTGCATAGACAATGTTCAAGTCAAGAGTGGAACAAAAAATTGTATACAAGAAAGCGCGAGGGTAGGGTGAGATCAGAGGAAAAGGGGAGCATCGGATCACACAGGACTAACAATTTGAGAAAAATGTGACTTTACGTAGAAAATATCATGATGTCAGGATTTCTCAAAATCTTGGATCCTACCTTCTCTAGTGGATACACCGTTTTACCACAAGTAGCACATTTTTCTTGTGTTCCAGAAAACATGCTGGCAGCTTTGCTAGGCGACCTTGTCTGCAACCAAAACAAGCTATTGGAAATCAGCAAGAACACTCAACAATATGTGGTGTACTTTAGTACAATTTTGAATGCAGTATTGTGGGAAAGATCTACCAGCTCAGGAGTTAACTTCTCGGCCGATTTTGCAGCTGTCAACAATGAAATTAATAGCTAATTAAATAGGCAAAACAAAACCATCAAGAAATCATACAGAAAGCTTCTTCATTTGGAAAACAAAACACATACGCGACTGGAAATTCTTGTTGAAATTGCCTGACTCCTTAAAGAGCTGCTCAAAGTGAGGCTTACAGTAAAGAACACCTTCCATGGAGGAGTAATTGCTCAACTGAAAACATTTAAATTTCAACAACTCAGCAAGTACATTGGTGAACTAAACCACCACTTCTTCAACAAAATCTAGGAACATTGAAGCAAAATAAGGGTACAGAAAATCTGATTGCGTGCATTTAAACTTAGTAGTATTATAAAGATTTCCAAAAAATTTAAAATAAAGATAATGGGGGTGATTCCATTGGATTACTATCAATTTTGAAACAAAGCAATCGCAACACGGGGAAGACTACCAACTGAATTCAAAATATCATCAAAGGCGAAGGAAACAACCGAGCAAACATATCACAGAAATATACTATAACGGTACCTTTAGTGTCCCTTTGCAGTGAGAGCACTTGAAGCAAGACTTGTGATAAACAACCCCATCAGCAGATAATTGCTCCACGGGATAAACTGTCTTCTCACAGACCTTGCATTTCTGTTGGGTACCAATAAAAGACATAGCTATGACCTATATATCTGTTAGATCTGACTGTCCTGTATCTCTCTCAAAAATGACCACCAACCACAGATCAGCCTGGAATCAAACTCGGAAGCAGATATCACAGTCAGGTTTTTCTGAGAGATAAACGAACCCAATTTTACATCCTTCGAATATCTACAGAGAAAAAAATAATTGAAAAAGCGAACAAAAAAAGATTTTGAAGTCCACAAAAAACTCAATGATCGACCGGTTATATTTTGCACTTTGTGAGGTTAGATACAGCCATTTCACACACATTGAAGTTCTTGGCACCCGATCTATAACTTGAAAAATCAAATAATAAACACAAAACCAGATTAACTAGTTAACTGGTCTAATTCATACAACTGCTCAACCCAACAAAAGTATCTTTCACAGTATCACAAACTAAATTAAGTTAGGCAAATCGTACCTTGTCAAGACTTAAGGAAAAATGTCTGGATCTTTGAGGTAGTCTGAGGTAAAATTTCCCAGACGAGAAAAAACCCAAGTGGGGAGGGGAGTTTTAACAGTTGGACAGATATTTGAAGGACAAGACAGTAGAGGACATGGGGCGCGTGGGAAGGGACGCTTTTTGCACGCCAGAGAGAGAGGGGGAGGGGGGGATTACAGAGAAGTGGATTGACGATGATGATGATGAAGAGAGAGACTGTGAGATATTATTGCAAATAAACAAACATAAAAACATCTTGTGCGCTGGAAACACCTTTGTCTCCGCATTGTCCCGTTCAACTCCAAGGTTCAACCAACCAATTAGATTAGTTACGCGGAATTTTTGGGAAGCTGCTGCAGCTTCGCCTGGCTGCCGGTGCTGTACATTGACTGGGGTGGGTTAACTAAGAAATTACGATAAACATGCAATCTAATTTTGATATTATCTATTATTTAACCAATTAGAAATCAGTTAAATTGGATGAATCAGTATCGGATTTTATATTGGGTATCATCATGAGTTTGAATTTCTAAATTTACTGCAAATAATTTACTACAATTTTAATTTTCACCTTCTATTACAGTCAGAATTAATTATCAAACTCATCATAAAAAATTTAATAAATTCAGATTATATTGGACTGATGTTAGCCAAGGTTGTGCTCTGCCACTTACTGAACCCCACGAGACAGCAGGCATGTTAACATAATAGAGTACAAATTCGATCCATATAATCTGAAATAAAAATATTCGGATACTAAAGTGATTCAGCCCAGCACCAACTTGGAAGTTCGAACAGCCTCAAATCTAATCAAGCAACATGGGCTGGGCTTCAGCTTACACCATCGCATTCGAATTCTATACTTCAGGTTTGTTCTTCCTAGCCATTTACATGTACAGTACAGCAAATTATTCATTACAATTTACAAGTACAACAATTATCTTGAAGTAGTATTTGGATTCATCCCGCCTGTTGAACATTGATTCCGAAAACATTTAAAAGATCATCGGTAGTGACTGCTACTACAAGGCATCGCATTCATATTGACAACAGTTTTTACACACCACAGGAAGCAAAATCAATCTAGGTACGCAGAAAAGTCACAAAATTATTTCTTGCTTTTATATCAGTTACGCAATCTACAAGGCAATAAGGGCACCTCAAGCGCAAGCTTCTTCTCTTGGCACAAAAACGAAGACAGTGTCAAGATCGGGCGGCTGAAAATATCCCTCCTTCGGTGGATCCCTCCCCTTCGCATATACCGGTTTCTTCTTCGGCGGCGGCGGACACTGTAAAGTCGACGGTATCCGACGAGACACATGTCTCGGCGTTATGCATTCCTCCTCCACCACCTCCATGCTCAAAACGACAGAATAGTAGGAACACAAACTGAACTGTGAGAACACTGAAACGAAGGTCGATCTCTTCAATGTGTAAGGCGCAACTGTGATTATGGTTTATGATTTGAGGTTTTTATATGACGTTTTGAGTTGAGTGGTACATGAAGACTAGCTTGTTCGGGAAGCCGCTACGTGAGTCGTGACTTAACCAAACGCCTGGTGGAAGCAACTAAAGCGTACCGACGTGGAGCGCAGGTCGCATGACACGTGCTACTCTTGGGGGCAATGCGCAAGTTGGAGGGCCGGGATCGGTGGGGTAGGCGCGGGAAAAGGTGAATTTTAATCAGGACCGCACGTTTTCTGGAAGGGGAATTTATCCTTATTCGGTTGCTGGGGACAGAAAAGTGGAGGGTGGCGTGGGCCATATCGGATGAGTTTGCTGTGGCTGTGGCTGAGAGTGATCGCACGTGCAAAGTTGCATTGACGAGACCGTCAGCATCCCACGTGCCAACGTAAATGTGGAAAAAGCCATTTTGGTTGGGCTTGCCCAGCCCAGTAAATTCTATAAGAAAAAGCCCAGATGCCGTCCATGTCCAAATGTCTATTATCGTACAAATGAGTATACAATTTGGTTGTCAATCTCTCGATTCGGTTCGGATCGTCTTCATTGCGGCGATTGTCATGTCAGACGTGTAGGACGGTTTAGCTTGGACAACGGAAGCCAGTAGCTCAGAACCCCAGTAGTTGCTGATTGCCTCTGTAACAGAGAGAAGACGAAGAGAAAATGCCATTCATATCTCAAATAAATAGACAAACGGATTATAATCTCTTTCCCTCCTCCACTCCCATCGTCATCGACAATGGAGCCTCCCATTTCCGAATTGGGTAATTCTAAACCCTAATTCTCAGCAACCCTTCTGTATCTATTTGCATAAACCCATATAAAATATTATTGTTACTGGTTTTTGATATCATTACGAGTTTTCAATTCAATGGTCAGGTGGGCAGGAGAGACAGACCCTCGTGTTATTTTCCGGAACATTGTTCAGAGACCTCGCCACAAAACCACTGGTCTCCCTTAATCAAACTTTTCCCTTTACTTCTTTGCATTCTTCGTTCTTATAGTATAAATTTAATTCTGTTTGTGTTTTTGGGCCGGTACAGGTGAAACTGTGACTATAGTTGGCGATCATGATACAGCATTGCTGAAGTACTTCGATTGTACGCGTTCCGGGCCTCGCTCCGCTTTTGACAGCAACGTTGTTTATCAGTTTGAGATTATGGAATATGTATGTTAGTTTCTTTTGTTATTTCCTTTCTTTTCTTAAGGATAATTGATTTCTGTTGGATGAAGCATGTAACATGTCGTTTAGTTAGCTTAACAACTGTTTTTAAGACCATTTTGGTGGTGAAATATTTTGGTCATTATTATTTCATTTGAAATGCTCAAAAGAAGATTTTAGAGCAACTTTATTTGGGTTTCATGCACGCATCTTGCGTTCTTGTTTGTTTATATAGGTGATAGTTGCAGTCTCATGTGGTCTATCTTGTGTTTTGTGGATTCTTGACTTTGCTTTTGATCAGCTTGGTGCAAGTGGGTCAGAGGTAAAATGACTGATTCTCAATTTCTTTCATTTTTGCATGACTCAAAGAACATTTGTTCTAATGCATACACCATGTAGCTCCATTTAGTTATTTTTGTGTCAAGTATTTATGTGAAGTTGGATTGGGTATATGGTTGTCATCAATTGACAGTTTTTCATTTTAATCATGGCAGTTAGAGACCACACTGGACGGGGATGATTTTTTGTAATCTCGGTTTCATGATGTTTTGACAGGATATATCAGATCATGAAATTTCTATCATAACATTCGCATGCATGATATATGGCTCTGTATTCTTGTTGTCCATGCAATGTTTTTTTAGTGGCACAGCTTTACTAGCTACTTTGTCTTACATATCAAAGGTTTAGTTGGCTCAATCACTTGACCTTTTCTTCAGTTGATGTTCATTTGAGGGCAGAACAGATTGATCGATCTGGCCTGATCACAGAATGTGTATGCAACCCAGTTCACTCTTGCGGTAAAATGGCAGAACTTCTTTTTGAGACTTATGGAGTTCCATCAGTAGGTAAAGCATTAAGTGCCATGTATGGAAAACTTTCCCCACCTTTATGAGGCTGCATAAAGTTTATCTAGCAGATGGATGCTTCTGCCTGCATTCACAAGTGATAAATTGTCCAGGCAAAAATTCTGATGGCCTGACAATGACAAATGTTCCTTTTTTGTCACTCATGATGGCCTGACAATGATAAATGTACCTTCTTTGTCTTATGTTCTACAAATACATACTGTTTTGAAGTTAACATGTCTTTTCCTTTATGCGTTCACAGCATTTGGTGTTGATGCTGCTTTCAGCTATTAGTATAATCAGCAATATGGGATTTGTAATAAAGATGGTCTTGCTATCTGTCCAGGATTTTCCACAACTCATGTTATTCTGGTATTGTTTCCATTGCCTAAGTATTTTTTCTAGTTGAGCTGACTAATAGTATAAATTCTGTGACAAATCAAATTGTCAATTGTTTTAGTTTGTATTGACGCATCTCTTTGAACCCAGTTTGTTGAAGGCAAGCCTGTTTACAGAGGTTCCTGCCAAACTAATATTGGTGGTTGCCATGTCACCGATTATTTGAAGCAGCTACTTTCCCTTAAACACCCTCAACACATGTGAGTATAATTCTCGTTGGGTTAGGCTTTTGATTGATTAAATTCAGCTTGTGTAAAGATTCTGTTTCTTCCTTTGAAATACTTATACAGGGCTAGACCTACCTGGGAGAAGGTTGAAGACCTGAAAATGGAGCACGGTTACATTGCACTGGACTATTTTTCAGAAGCTCGACTATTTCAGGTTAGGATCATGGTTCTACTTTTTCCCCATTTTTCATCCTTTGGCAGTTATTTGATGCAATCATTACAACAGAAAGGGACCAAGGAAGCTGAAGACAAAACCAAGTGTTGGCGGCTCCCATGGGTTCCACCTCCAACTGTGGAACCTCCTCCAGGAGAAGAGATTGCAAGGAAGGCAGCCATTAAAGAGAGACAAAGTCAAAGGTTGCGTGAGATGGCTGAGGCTAAGAGGTCTTCTAGAATAAATGAGTTGGAAAACGAGTTGCATGGTTTGGAATTTCTTTTACAACAACTTGGACAAGTGGAAGAGAATGACATTCCAGATTTCCTTTCAGACACTGGGTATATTTCCAGGCAGGAAATAGAAGCTTCCCATGGGAAAGTAACACAATCTTTACAAAAAGCTAAAGGTGAATGAACAAATTGAAATCGAGAAGACAGATGCCTCTGTGAATGAAAAGTACCCTCTTATTCATATCCCTGACAACATGCTGTCCGTCGAGCAGGTATATTTTTCAACCCCCCAGAACCCCACCCCCAAACGAAGCACCAGCAAACTGAAAAAGAAAAACAGTTAAGTGAGAAAAATCCCATGGCCTTTTAATTGCATTTTTTGATTCTAGTAATGAAGGGTGCTTCATGACTTGAGTGTGCAGCTGTAAGGGATGACACTGAAATAAAGAACCATGATTTTGTTTTTGGGCATTGTGTCATCATTAATAATTTCTCTTGGCAGCTTAAGGAGAAGAGAAGACTGGTTTTCCTCAAAACTACCACCAAGGCCTGCCAGCGAGCCAAACAAAAACATGTTGAGGAAGGACTGGAACTAGAAAGAAAAAACCAACAAGATGAAGAAAGACACTTGTAAGTGCCAAGCTCATGAAGTGCTTTTCTTCCTTTATTTTATCAATGGTCTGGCATCAAGGAGAAGAGAGAGATGGGATTTTTTGTTTGCATTGTTAAGAGAAGTGTATACTGCTATATTCCTATTTAGTATAATACCTAAAGTGCTTGGTCTCTTAGTTATATCACTAGTATTGTAGAGTTGTTGAAATTACTTTATTAACCTGACAGATAATTTTGTTATCTAATTGTTTGTGTTGCATTTCTACCTTATTTTTAACTTGTTTTTCAATGTATTTTACTGTAGAGAGAACCCAAAACTTTATTTAGAGCAACTGCAGGCTAAGTATAAAAACTTTCTGAGAAAATTGTCCAGCGAAAACAACTTAAGACCAATGGGTGGTCACACAAATGGAAATAGTACTTCTGGAGGGGTTGGCCGTGGTGAGAGATTGAATGCTGACCAGAGGGAAAGTATGCACATCTTAACAATGGCAGCTTTTGATCGAGGGAAGGGCAAGGACACTTTTGGTGCCAAGGATGAAGATTGGCAACTTTACAAACTGATGGGCAAAGATATTGATGATGATGATGATGATGATGATGAAGCAGAGCTGGCCCGCATCTCTGCTAGGCTGCAGGTCAGTTTCTGTCTCACATTAATGTGCAATTCCAAATATTTCAGTGCCCCCTCTTTTTTCTTTTTCTTTTTCTTTTTTTGTTATTCATTGGTGTTTATTTTGGCAGGAGGTAGATGCAACATTTGTTCCCAAACAAGAATCAGCTTCCTCTCAGTCTGCTGGTGACATAACACGCGTCTGCCCTCTTACCAAGTATGACTTCCAAATTGTTCTGGGGTTGAAAGGTTTCGCTGCCCTGAAATTTTCTTTCGTTCCAACTGGGTTGATATTGATCAGGTGGGATTAGACGAGTTGGCTGGGGTATCAATAAGAAGATTGCCATCTCATGACGAAGATCTGGAGAAAAGATTGACCAGTTCAATTCTAATGGCTGGTGGATGTTGTCTATTCCCAGGTATAAGCGTGCGTGTCCAAGCTGGAATCCAGATGATTCGACCTTGTGGGGCACCCATAAAAAATGGTCAGAGCTCTGGACCCAATTCTTGATGCGTGGCGGGGCGCGTCTCTATACACCGGGAAGATGCGATTCCAAGAGCAAACATTTAGCAGGATGGACTACTGTGAGAAGGATGAGGACTGTCTTCGCAGATATCAGCTGCGATACTCATTATAACTGGCCACTCTGCTGCGGCTTTGTAAATTGTCTTTGACATGAGATAGATTATATCTGGGACAGCACACTTTATTTTAGTAAGCAATTCTGAGTCAGACTCCGGTAGCTGATGATGCCTTTTGACATATGCATAAATGTTTCAGGCTCATAGCTGTTGTACTTTGCTGCTAAATCTCTCTAAACTGTTTACCAATTTACATATAACATTTTATTTTTGGAAATATTTTTTCAAAAAATAAATTACACAGAATTTCTCATAAATGTGGATATTCCTCCAGACGTCCGTTTAAATTATCAATTATAATAATAAGAATGAATTTCATGAGCCAACGGCTATTTTCCATTTACTTCTGTAAAACAAAACCAATCTGACAGCTTACATGAGCTATCCAACTGTAACAGCTTCATGCAATCAATAAATGATACAAAATACTACTCTTCTGCAACATATAAAACACAGCTCCTGTTATTCCCTACCATTCATAGAATTCGTCCGTTGTTAACATTGAAAGAGCTCTCTTAGCATGCAGAGAAAGGCCTGCAGAGAGCTCAGAGTCCCAGATATGGACTCACCGCGAACAAGAAAAACTGGGTTAAACCTCCCAGCTGGAATGAATGGGACCTCACTAAGACTTGAAACTTTTTCCGGTTCTTTTCGAGAATTGTCAAACTTGTCATCTCCAACGTCGAGATCACCTACTTGTAGTGACCGATTCATTCCGTGCAAATGAAAAAATGATTTTCATTTGTCAATGGTCTTATTTGTGTTAGTTAACCATAAATTTAATTTAATTTGGTCAACTAATCCAGTCCTGCTAGAATCACGTAACTTTGATTATTTTGCTAAAAAAAATTATTATTATGTTCAATCTACATTAATTTTGAATTGGATTTTAAGATGGTTTGTTGAGTTAGTTGACTTGAAGATATGCATGATATATAATAATACTTCCCAATGTGATTTACATGCGCATACGATTCAATTCTCTCAATGTACGCGTAACACATGACATCAACTACTGTATGTATGTATGTATGTATGTATACACACACAGAGAAAGAGAGACATTAATGACCATATTACTCCGGTTCAACTTCAATTAATAATTAATTCATCCCGATGATGTATTTTCATGGCGTGCGAGAGATTAGGCTAATTCACGTAAGCAATTACATTCAAGGGTTTTTTATTCAACAATTCTAAGGATTTAATACATTTTTTAAAAAAAATAAAATGTAAACTAAATTGATTTCTGTATCGTAATGTGGGTTGAGTTCGATTCTGACATATCAGCAGAAGATACATCAGCAGCTGATGTATCACTTAACAGAAGAAAAATGCAGGAAGTCAAACCATGGCCAAAATGTTTTCAGTTCAAGAGCCAACAGCATTCCATGATACATTAGAATATAGTACATTTCCAGAAGCTGAAGATATGATGGACAAGCTGATAACATTCTTCATATCATTGCTAATGGATTCGGGACATTGATGAGATGAGCACAGGCAGAATATTTTACAGAAGGGGGAATATTATTAGGCTAACGCAAATGTAAATATATGAAACAAACAGCCAAGCACCTGCCTAACCCCAAGAATAATATGCACAATTCTGACATGGAACGCAGGAAACCAAGATTATTTTTGTTGCAAGAGAATGTAAAGCTAAAGAATAAGCAAGGCAACAGTGTCTGCCAAAACCTGTAGAAATGACTAGCTTTATATTTTTTCTACTAATATTCATCACTTCTGCATATGTTGAAGTAGTTGGCATTGCTGGCGTGGCTGTGTCTTTCTGATATGTTGAGAAAACTTGAACAATTATAGCTTGAGATACGGGAACTTCTAAGGCAACATAGAACATGATGCACTTGGCTCTTTTTCTGACAAAGATAATCACAGCCGCAGAGCAATAGGTCTTAAATAATAGGCCTTTTCACAGCATGAAGAGTAGCAGCCCCAAAGAGTCTACCTCCCACACCCCTGACAGCAAATACAGTTATCAATATCATGTATGTGTACAATTGTATAGAAAAGTAATGGCAACAAAGGAGAGAAACATTTAGATTCTAACAATGACCATCAGTCCCTCAGCCGTAGATACCAGAGTTCCATTATTTTATCATCGAAGCATAGGTTATATTATGAGGAGAATCCCACTTCATGCCTTCAATGATTAATCATGAATGTGCAATTAACAAGACAGCTTCCAAGATGAGAGTGCATAAACAATTCGTCCCTTCCAGCCTTGAAGCAACCACTGGCTATCTTCATCAATTACAAAATCCTTGTGGTAGGACGTATCTACCCTCTCCTGTGCCATCTTCATGATCTCTTTATTCAGTGGGAGCTGAGTAAACCCAGCCCTCATGTTCCGGACCTGCCACTGCTTGTATGTTTCTGGTCTCTCAATCCTCTCCGCACCTTCACATGCAATTACATTCATTGCCTCCCGTCCAAATATCTCTCTCTCAATCAGCATCCTCTCTGGAATTTCACGAGGCACATTAGTCTCAAGCATGTCAAACATGGTAGAGTAAAAGAAGAGAGCCTCTCTGAATCTTGTGGTAAAGAAAGGAGCACTGTGTGCCCCATTCACTATTCCCAGTATGAAAACATCTGGATTCATCTGCTTGATCAAGTTTAAGACAATATTCCGTGGACAATCTACCACAACAGTCTCATCAAGCAAATATCTGAAACGAAACAAACAGTTCACGACAAGCACCTCCCCACTATCAATTTTGAGATCTTCAATCTGAATAGTGTCCCACTTCTGGGCTATTGCATTAAATTCAAATGGAACTTTAAATTTTTCTGCATAATTTGCCAAGCGGCGCCCTGTCTCCTCAACCCTTTCAGCTGGTCGAAAACCTGGCTGTGGCAGGTCAATCCCAGTTATTCGAAGCTTAGGAGGTCCACCAGGCCTAGATGAAAGACGTTGTATGAGGCATGGCCACTGGAAACCATACATGATACCAAAATCTATTATGTGGAGTCTCGTTGCATTCTCAGCTAAATTCATTATCGTTTTGTTTGAGAAGAAATTTGAGAGCTTCCTAAATGGACATGCTGCAAGAAACAGATGGTAAGCTTTCAAGACATCAGCAGCTGATGTATGCTTGGTGATAAGGGCAGTGTAAATCTTGGTTCCAGCGCCAGCTAAACGCGCCTCAAGGCCATCAGCGAAACACTGGGCCATTCTCTGCATTCCATCCCCTGTGGCAGAAGAATGCTGTCTGATTTGCTTCAGTAGCTCGTATGCACTCCTCCGATCATTGGCTGCAACAGCTTGGGCACAAAGGGTCAGGAGAGTTCTCAAATCTATAACATCTTTTTTGCCTCTCTGCTTCCTTCCACGAGCCTTTCCACCATTAGACCCTTTTGATTGTTTATTTTGCTGCACATTGTTGCCAGTTCCACTCTGTAAAGCTTCACGAAGCACAGATTCACTTTGTCCACAATTTAGCAATACCATATCAAACATTTCTTCGCTCACAGCTGATTCAGTATAAACAGTCAACTGCTTATTCCTTCTCTCACTCTCTAAATTTGCATCTTCCGAATGACGATTCTTCCTTCCTCTCGGTCCATCACAACGGTACTCTTTCTCAGGCTTTTTCTCCATCTTAACTAGCACATTCTTAGGCTCTTCCCTCAACTCTTTCACTGACACTCCATTATTTTCCAAATCAACAAACAGACTATTACCATTCGGAAGGAACTTACTCGCCTCCTCAAACCCTCTCTTAAATTGCATTACCGACTCACTGTCATTGAATATTTCAGGAATCTTGAGAGTGCTCACAGGAGAATCCACAAATCCATCGACCACATTGCTGTTGCTATTTGCTGAGCTATAGGATGACTGAGAAATGGATTGAGAACCAAAATAGGAAGACATGTACTCACCCAAATCAAAACTGCATCCATGATCCACCAAATTATCACTGTTAGTACTGAGAGTACTATTGCTATAGTAAGAACAACTCGAATCCTGATTTCCATCTGGGCTTTCATGGTTTTGTTCAACAGAAGTTTTCAGGCCATAATTGGGCTGAGGAGGATACGTCTCCCCAAGAAGGTCATACAATGACCTCTCAGCCGCTTGGAGTGCAGCTGAAGACTCTTGAAACATGCAAGTCTTCTCCTCCATGTCCTCTTCCATGAGCATCTCACTTATGTACTTAAGAACCACATCACTGAAATCATAATCCTCAAGTGAGTCCCCCTCCTGTCGCACAATGGAAGATGGGTTTTGATTACCTGGAATTGGATCTGGTGGTACAAGCTGAATATCCACAAGGTTTGGATTCACAAGACTATCATTGGTTTTGAACCCATTAACCAGATTCTGATCTGATAAGATCGAAAAGGTCCCATCACTGAGTTTGTATTGATTGACGGAACCATAATATCCACCTAAACTTTGATCCATGACCATCTATGCTGTAAAAACAATCACATAAACAATAGTCAATAACTAATACCCAAATTCCCACAAAACAATAATCATATAAACCAACAACAGAACCTTGAACCTCCAGTTACTGTACTCTATACCCAAAGACTATAACTTCCAATATCAGTACACAGTAATCCAGAAACAAAAAACTCAAGCTTTTCAAATTCTTGATCCTCTGCTCTTCTGTTTCAGCTTTTCAACATGAAAATAGCTTCTCAAGTTCTAGCTTTTAACCCAGAAGCTTAAATCAGAAGCCTAAACCAAACAAAGGAGAACAAGAAAAAGCATATAAACTGCGTATACAGAAATGAACAAAAAACCTTTGAAAAACAGAATTGAAGAGAATTATATGTTCAACAATTACTAAAAATAATGAACAGACAAAAAGAGACAAACCCAAAAATAACAGTCACTTTTCATGTAAAACAATAGTTTTACAAGCCATGAATCATATGGGACTTATTAAACAGTGAAAGAGACCTCTAAAGCTTCAGGTAAAAAAATAAAAAGCTATAACAGAAACTCTGAAGATAAGTTCAAAGAGAAAAGAGGTACCAGAACCAGAACCAGAACCAAGCAGAGCGAAAGAGAATCTTCAGTGGTGGCGCTGCCAATGTGCGCATAAAAAGCGCCTTTTGGGGCATGGAGAAATAAAGCTAAAAAGGCGACACATGATGAAGATGAGGAGGACTCGAAGGGACGAGGGGGTGGAGTCAATCTCAACCCTCCAAAATCTCGGCTACCGTGAAAACACCGTTAGATCTTCAACTCTGCACCAAAGGCAAAATGTAATTTACCTTAATCTATGTCCACATATTAAATAAGAGAATAATAATTAAGTAAATACGTGTAGGGACATCGACGTAAGGTGGCAATTAGTGACTTATAATCCAACAATTAATCATTTAATTACAAGGAAAATGTGATTTTGTTAATTATAATTTTTGTATGGGAATTTGGATGCAAGTGAATGGATGAGTTGCGAAGACGAGATTACAAATTGACTGAATAATAGTTTAGATTATTATTAATAATTGATTTTCCTCAAAAATGTATTTTACTTTATTAACGATGAAATTGATTGTCCTCGTCTCACATCCGTTCGTTCAAGTAAAACGACGTGGACCAACAAAAAACTGAGAAGACAGTGACGTGTCCTGCCTTTATCTGTAACTCTTTATTAATAGTTATACGGAAGTAGCACAACTTAGAGATGTACGTATTATCAAAGCGGTGGTAGTAGTAGCAGTACTAGGCAGTAGGTAGGTCCAAGTAGAATGGTTTAGGGTCTAGTCGCTCTGCCTCTTTATATCTAACCAGACCAGGTTAGAAGAGAGAAAGACTAGGTCCACAATTTCTGACAACCTGACCTCACCAGGCCCAGACCAGCCCATTTTTCAAAAGCTAAAATGCCAAAATTTAGTTTAATTTAATTTGACTAACTTACTTTCGTACATAATAATTTTTGTCATGGAATAGGTAAGCACATAAAGAGGATGGGAGGGGGAGGCATGATGATATTATTTTTAAATATTGAGATCTATAGACTTTTATTAATATTATATGTAGACTGACCACCGCCATTACTGTAGCAACTGCAGCATGTGGTATAACGTTAGCGTAAAACAACAAATATTGGTTGATAGATTAATAGAGCTTGAAAAGAAAAAGGAAACGGAAAAACCAACACATTACGCAGTGCAGTGCCACCAAACCAATTTGACCTTTCGCCCAACATCACATGCGTTTCCCGACTGACGTGTTAATGTTGGGAACCAGTTAACATCCACGTCCACTTCACTTCAAAAAGATTGAGTGCTTCGCGGTCTAAACTCTTCACTTATACCTTCAACAACAACAACAACAACTAGTAGTAGTAGTAGCTCGTTCAGTTTTCTTGCTCCAAGAGAACAAAACTAACTATGCAATTTCCTACTTTCACCCTCCAACCCAATCTGGTTCAGAGTATGTTTGAAATATAATCACTGATTATCCATGGCTATTGATTGATAAGCATTTGTTATTAGCTGCTTCAGAAAAAAAAAAAAAAAAAAAAAAAAAAGTAAAACTAACATGAATTGTGGTGTGTTTAGGAAGGATCGAGACTAATATAGCATGCTTTAATGGACGAAAGGATAAGGAAAAGGAAAACACACTTGCATTGAAAGAATGTAAAATACTACATTAGCTCTTCACTTCAACAACTTTGTGAATTACAGAAGAAATTGAATCAATCAATGAAAAAGCAACACCTGTAATTTTGTTTGTTAGAACTGATCTTATTCATCCAATCATTTACAAACACTGACCTTTTCTCCATTGGAAAGCCAGCCATAGATCAAGCGAGTGTAAGAATATTACATAAATTTGAAGAATAGCTTTTGTACAGTTTTGTTTGTTCCTGTCAACAATTTTACCTTACTTTTTACACCATCATCATCGCCAATTAGATACCAGGCTCTCCATTTCTATCTTGCGGGGCCTCAATTTTCAGTGTTCCAGGTTGATGCTTGCCTTGCTGTTTAGCTTGATGTTGGGACCAGTACGCACGGGCAGCCAACACTCTGTCCAGAAGTTCTTGAGGCACCGGCTCTCCCCTTCTTTGCTGAGGAGAAATTCTTGCAGTATGAACCAGTGTTTTCCATTTATCCTGCACAGGCCCAAGTAGGAAGATTATGAACAAAAATATATGCATCTTAAACCTCTACACAATATGTAGAATAGAAGGATGACCAAAAAAATCCTGCGCAAATGTATATTTCCTGCTGATGTACAACTCTCGTCATTATTTTCTTCGATATCTTCGGTGATAGGTCAAAAACCTCAATCCCACTTAAAATCATCTAAGATACATGAAAACTTTCAAAGAAATGCAAAATCCTCTCTCCATTTGAAAAAATAACCACTAAATTCCAATGGCTCATTCTGCTTCTTCAATGGCATCACATCTCCGTCGGAATAAAGGGTGTTCTACAGACAACAGGTATACAGAGGTAATAGCAATAAAAGTTTACTAACCTTTAAGTCCACATAAGTTCGATGGTCAGCATGCTCAAAAGAACGCAATTTAACATCACGCCACCTGTGAAGGAATAATTCATTTAATCTAAACATGCCGTGATTGGACAAAAGATGGAATGAGCAAGGGAGGCCTGCAGATCAGAACATCAGTGGAGAACATCAAACCTTCCAGTTCCAAGTTCCTCAACAGCCTGCACCAGGGCTTCTACTTCTAATACAGAAAATGGTCTCCTGGTTCGACGCTGTGCAATTTCAGACCGCCTAATTTTCTGGTTAACAGGAACCACAGCTAAGGCCTCAACATTCGTTGCTGGTAAAGGAACCAAAGCCCTGGAATCCGGCACAGTTGTGTCAGTTAATACGTCAGTATGGGCAGTTATGGCTTCATGATTACTTTCCATGTGGTCAACCGGATTGGTCATGGTAGAAGGGTCAGGTAAGTCATTAGGAATATCTGAATCTGGAGCAGGAGTTGCTGGCAACCTGTAAAATAAAACAACATTCCTTATCTAAAATAACAAATGACTGAATAATGTATAACTAGAACAGTAGTAACTCAGTATATTCTATGTTGTAGTTACTTCCCATTCACATGTTCACAACTTGAAAAATACTTTAGCTTCACATGTTGAAAATAAGACACCGATGATAAAATCATAGATCCATTTAACAGTAAGCAGATTAGCATTTACTTAAGGTTTCATAAGAACTATGCAAAATTAAAAACCTTTATCACAGCGTACTAATACAACAAAGTAAACCAACCACTCATTCTCAAAGCCCAAGTTAAAAAATGAATCTTTGTTACCAAAATGCATACGAGTAATGAAAGGTGAAGAGAAAAAAATGAAAACAAAAATATATTAACTGGAAGACAAGTGTAATCTGAATTTTAAGCATCATTGAGAAAAAAGAATGTTTTACAAGTTGCGCTCTAGTTCAAGATTGACAAGCATACAGATTCTGCTTAAGGGATGGGATATTTAAAGGAAACATTAGCGTTACCTAGTTACGAGTTCAGGTGTGTCACATGGTAATAAAAGCAGAGGGTCATCAGAGCACAAAGGTGGGGGCAGTTGCACAGGACTGGGCTCCAAAGTGAAACTCAGAGAATCCGGATTGTCTTCAGAAGAAATACCAGTTTGTGACAAGGTTCTGTTATCATCTCTAATCTTCTTCCCATGAAGAAGCACCCCAATGTGTATTCCACCACCAAGGATAGCATTCACTGTATCCATTACTGTCCTCTACAAGCAGAACACAAATGAAACAAAATTAGAATCCTCAGGTTCACTAGAACTGCTGCAAAGTTATAGAAACTTCTGCCTGCCTGCGTATTGATTAATCTCACATAACTTAAGCACAGTAGTATGATAGTTCTATGATTTAAGTAATAATAAATAAATACAGTGATGCTTCAATTTAGAATTAAACATCTCAATCATGTTCACTAAAGTGAAAGGAATGTTGCCTCTTCCAATACCTTCAGAGAACCAACAGTAGCAGTTTCTGATGCCTCAATAAAAATCTCTGGAACACTGAAAGATTTAATGCTGAACTTCACTGTACATGAGAATATAGCACATGTAAGAACTCCTAAGGCTTAAACTCATTGAATCACAGAAGTAAATGTACATCACTCTGTCGAAGACTCTAGTCTCATACCATTAGAGCCCTTGGACTGAAGGGATGCTTGATGATCTGCACCAGAAAATGTCATTGCACTTTCTGTACAGAGGAATTATAATTATTTAGTAAAATAACCAAACACCAGAAACCATGTATCCAGAAGATGAAACACAAGAGGAAATAGCATACTGTGTAAGGAAGGACCTCCTCCTAGTAATATTGAAGCTGAACCTCTCTTGTCTCCTTTCCTACACTTCTCAGGTGAATTTGTTACACTTTCACTACTAAATCCCCCATCAAAAGTCTCTACTGAGCTTAGACTGTACAATTTCCTCCTCTTATAAAGAGAATCATGCTGAAACCTATCATGGTTGCGGCAAGTTTTTCTCTTGCGATGTGGAGGCTTTATTCCACCATCTAAAATGTGAAAAAAAATAAAATAAAAATTTCAATGGAAGAATATCAACTTTGGGCTAAGAATCAGAGATACACTTTAATTACATATGCATGTGCGCACGCACACACAAAGAGATGTAACAAACAGTAAAACCAAGCCATTGATCCTGCTCACCAGCTCTAGAAAGTTCAGAATCCTTCAATTTTGGAGCTACTTTCCAGTACCTTGAAGTCAGCAATTTCCTTATTCTTCGGTCTCCAATGTGTGTCACAGGCCTATAAACCTTCAACTTGCTGCTAAATTTATTATTCCTCGCTAAATTATTGTCATCATCTCTATCACCTAACTTGACATCATTCCTCTGCCTTGAAAAAGAAGCATAAGGAACAGGGTCCCTGCAAGATGGCAATTTGGCATCTCCGTCAGAATTGATCAATGCCGGAAACGTTGCACACAGTTCTGTTGGATCCCTTGAAGTGCATATTTTGTACATATTCAAACCTCCAGTCTCCAAACCTTTAGCCTCCAGCCCTTGTTCAAATCTATTTTCCATGCCATTATAACATAACTCCCCAGAATTTGCGGAGCCTCCCTCTGTCTCCACTTTACTAGGGGTATTTCCATTAGCATTATGGCTCTTGCAAATTGCCGATTTGAAATCACCACTAGTTTTGCCTGAGCAACTGGAATCCATGATTTTTGAAGTTCGTTCCAATATGCCATCATCTTCAGCAAGGGGGAATTCATTCAATGAGCACTTTTGATCACAATTTTGTGATGCTGACTCTGAGACAATGGCACTCACATCAGAGCTCCCCTGATCAAGAAATTCAGTTTTTAATGGTTTACTTTCGTAATGATGTCCATCTTTCACTGCATCTTTACCGATGGCAGCATGATCATTTCCAGACGCATTACAAGAAGCAGAACTTTCACTCTCCTGCAGTAACTTTCTAGCTAAAGAAGCCAGTAATTCAAATGCGCAGATTTGATTATCCTCATCTTCCTTCTTAAGTGGAGTCCTCCTCTAGAACCAATGTACCCAAAGGTAATGGAGTTAGAGCAGATTTCAGCATAAAGGAAATAATAAAGACAAATAAATCCCAAGAATTTCTTCGATGTATACCCTAATTGATCGAGGAGCCTTAGGAATAGATGTGACATGGAAACCATTGAGTCCATAATCAAGCCTCTTCTTAAACTTCATATCTCACACAACCATGAAATATGAGAATTCATCAAACAAAAAAACAAAGTGTGGTCAGCAGATACAGAAGAGCATTCCCCGACTTCAATTCACTGTCATTAATCAAAAAGATAACCATGTGTCAGTGTAATCTTAAATGTGCAATTTGGAATACAAATTAACAAGAAAGAGATCCCACAGATCCTCTAGTTTTTGCACAAATATTTTGAAGATATAACAATGAATGGTTTATTCATTTGGCAAATGCAATTTAGAAAGGACATAAAAATAGACGAGAATAATATGCAGTAAATAATAGAAGACTAAAACAAACTCAATAAGTTAAACTCTACACAACTGCCCATGCCAGAAATCAGGGCAGGCACTATAATTTCAGTCACTCTCTAAAATTTCAGAAAAACTTTAAAAGTGATCCAACTCGCTACCAATGAATGTCCTAGTGCCCAATAAAATGATCCTTACACCAACCATCCAATATAAAATGAAACCATCACGGCAGAACAAAAACCAATCTAAATCTATTAACATAAAACCACATAAATTACTAACATGGCCAATTCGACTTACTTTTTCCCCATAAGTCAGAATGAGTATTTTTTCCCAGCAAGTCAGAATGAGACACAATCCTAAAATTCAACCAGAAAACTGTTTTTACTTTTCAGTTTGTTCCAAAATAGTAACTTGCATCCACAATCTGGGTGCATGTTGACATTTTATCCTATGACTTCTTCAAATTCTTTGCCTCCAAGCAGATCCATAAGCTAAAACCCAACAGAATGAAAAACAACCATAAATCCCATGTTCCAGAAGACCGCTACAAACAGAAACCAAAATGGAAAGTTCAATGATCCTACATGAACTATATTCTGGGCAAGTAAGGAGCAGTACTAAATCCCCAATCAGTCGTCAACCGGAAAACACGAACAATAAAACCAAATATGCATGTGTTAGCATAAACTTGAGATATCCAAGACCATAATAGAGATTCTCCAACTGTCACATGTAAAGAATAGAGCTTGAATTCCCGGAAATCCCAGTCATAGAAAACATTTCCACACTGAAAGCAAAGCAAATTGTACTGACAATTCAACTCAATTGACAAAAAGAAAATCTTAAGTCAAGGAGATTATCCACAACCGAACATAATTTTGCACCAAAGTTCATTTTAGAAAAATTGCACGAAAATCATTTTAGAAAAATTGCACGAAAATAAGTCCTTGAAAAGCTGAATTCCGTTGTTTGATGGATGATCCGTTCATTCATTCATTCATTCACAAAGACTGATTCCAAGTCACAATGATTCGATTCCCAGAGAATCAAAATTTCCGATCAAATCATCCAATTCCCCTAACCAAAACAAATCCTAAGCTTCACGATCGGATCGCCATCGCAATCAGGATTAAAAATCACTTCTCTTCCCATGATCAGATTCAACATCGAAGAAAACGCAAAATTCACCGCAATTACCAATCAAAACATCAAAACAAGGAAACTATTAAGGATTACCGAACCAAGCTAACCTGTTAAACCGACGATCAGATTCAAATCTATTACAAGATGAACGAAAATCCCAAGTTTGTCTCTCTAAAATTCTATTATGTCCTTCCCCCCTCTCTCTAGAAAATGAACAAGAACCTCAAAAAAGCAATAACCGCTTAAACCCCTTGTTATATATATATGTCCATAATTTTCATTTTAATTTACTGGCCACAAAACCGGACCGCAGGTTTACGGGGAGTGGTACACCGGAAATATCAGGTTACCCAAAACTCTCTCTCTCTCTCTGGACGAGTTCTTGTCAAGGCGGAGAGGTTTCGCCACGTGGATGGGAGGCTTGTTGTACGAAAGCTTTGGGCAGATTTCTTATTTTTGGGGGGTGGGGGGATAAGATAATACACAGCGAACTTTTTATTTGTTTGGAAGGAAGCGGAAATGATGTGGTGTGCGGGCAGTAGTAATTGCCAGTTGATGTGGTCTTTGATCTTATCGGTCAAGTCGGATAGAGTAAATTACGTGACATGCCCTTGTCAGAGTTGTGAATGCTTTAAATAAATTATATTATGAGATCCAATTTTATTACAAATGAAGAGAGAAAAGTAAAATACACCTTAAAATGTAAAAAGTCATTATTGAAAAAAAAAATTATATCATGATAATAAATTTATTATTTTAATATAAATAATATAATAAATTATTTTATTAATAAAATAAATTAATTTTTAAAAATAAATAAAAATTTAAAAATAACCTCATAATAAATTAACAGTAAAAAATTTTATCTCAATTAACACATATTTAAAGTTTATCTTGCATGTGTTAAAAAGCATGTGCACGAGGTTTAATTGCAGTGAATTTGTATTCAAGATCTGATTGTTTAAATCTTTTTACAAGGCATAAATATAGGATTTTTATTTTTTTATTTTTTTCAAAGAAGCAATCTAATAAATTTATACTGCATAATCTAAAATAATTAAATATTAGTTTCTAAAAATCTTAATTTAGAGAAATTAATAAAAAATTAATTAATTCACTTATACATCTGTATATCATACAATAGAAAAGGAAATGCAATTACAAAGTTTGGCAAGAAAATGTCCATTAATGAAGCAGCTGGCATTTAAGATAATAATTAAATACTATAAATAAGAATAATTAAGATATTAATTCTAATTAAATAGGTAGAATTAACTGGGCATGGGAATTAGAATGTTCAAGTTGACGGTGGCTGCGGACGAGCCAGTAGTAAATTTTGACGGCGTCAGTTACAAGAAAATATTTTACTAGTTAATCTTTTTATGTTAATTTTAATAGGAATAATAACATCCAGGTCCCCTTTTTCTCATTTTATCAAATTAAGAATAGTTTATCCGTTTTCCTTTAATAGATCCTTAAATCCAGTGAAATGACGAAATTAACCTTACAATTTGTACCTCGTTAGTAAAGGTTATTGCCATCGTTTGGATAGAGGTGGCATTTGGCAATGGCCTATTCAATGTGAAGAAGTGAATTATGTCCTTATTTATAAATAGTAAAACATTAGGGATCTCTATGTTTACGACATTTTATTTTTAAATATGCGAGTGGGGATGTGTGGCCCAGAAGGTGCCGGGCGAAACGAGTGGCCAAAAAGTAGTTGATGGTTATCCCGTAAATAAAGAGTCTGCATTATCTGTGCATCGCACGCCTCATGGTTTTGGCTTCCCGGTTTGACACGTGTTAAGTACCCGGTCTGCTGGTTTCTCGTGTAACACGTGTCGGTTGCTGCATACGTTGTTTTTGTTTGCATCGTAGTCAGTCGACACGCTTTGTCAGATTTCACTTTCCAGGTCCAAAACGGACAACCTAACGCGATAGGGGATAACCAATGATGTCAGAAATTAGTGAGTGGTTTATATTAATTTTATTTTCAATTTTATTTAGTACATTTTTTAAATTATTAAATTAAAATAAATCAATATAAAATATGAAATAAATCAATAAATTATTAAAATTTAAAAAATATAATTTTTATTTAATTTAATATTAAATAAATATAAATAATAATAATAATAATAATATAGTTAATTTTAACTATACCAACCTTGTTATGGATGTGTCTTGTTGGACTGTCTTGACTTTATCACACCTAGCATAAGCAATGATGAATCCTAACAAAATATAGACACCAATGACAAAATGGTTGGTTTTCTTTAAATATAATACATTGATTAATTAATTAACAAACGTAAGAGGAACATGCAGTGCACCGCTAATACGGGCAACGAAGCATCCACCAATAAGTAAGGCCATGTTACCTGAAGTTACCTCGTACAAACTGGGAGAGAGGGATATAGGCACTTTAGAAACAGGCACACAAGCAATATGCTGTAACGATGAGAAACAAAGCGATGAGTGAAAATGAAACCCATCCGAAGGAGGAAAGCATTATGCAAGAAAAGAAGGCAAAACTCGAAGGTAGATCTTGAAATGGACATATAGAATCGTTTGTGATTCGTAGTCTGAAACACCATGTGATTGCTTCTTCCTTACAACACATCGATGCTATGCCAACGCTATTGTATAGCTATCATGGTATGACTATTAAAATCTAAAATTTTGGATCTAGTTTTTATTTAATTTATTATTATTTTAAATTTTGGTGGCTTAAGTTTGAGGCAATTGAGTAATGTGAACGTTATTAGAATGTCTTTGATCACAAGCATGTATAATGTTGAGTTGAAGAATCTAAATCTTTTGGGGATTTAATGAATCTTTTATCTTTAATCAAAACCTATCTGTAATTTGTCTTTTCCTGTCGCATACCCAGGAATGCACTTTAAGCACGTGACAAAATGAGGGCTGCAAGCAATTGAACAGCTGGGATTATTTATTAAAATCAATCAATGAAAAAAAATTAAAGACAGGGCTTAACACCATGTGTCCGAACGGGTTGTATTTCTTCAGTCTAGTTTGTTGAACTGAACTATTAAGGTCAATTTTAACAAATTATGATTTACCCTTTAACAGTCTTTCCATACGTATGTAAATTCATACCCGATTCATGACAATTCAATGAAAAAATGAGAAGAATCGGGTGACGGCGAACAACTTTGAAGATGGTCTCGAATGGACTTCAATTTCTTGGCCCAATAAGAAGCACTTTTTGGGCAGCGAGTGGGGCTGAAAAGAAACTGCTTTCAGGGAAAGTTTGATGACTCCTTTTTCAGTGTACAAATTCGGGCTTTCTTTCTCATTCAGTTCTGTCTCTCTCGCCTGGATCACCAGTTAGAAAAGACTTGAAGTGGATTGCTTTGTTCTATGAATATTGGGGTCTCGGCTATTTCCCGTTTAACCGTGCCTAGATGTCTTGCTGTTAAATAGTAAGGAGACAATTTCATTTTCCTCGTGGGTTCAGCTATTATAGAGTCAGATAGTTCTTATTCGAAGCAGTGGGTTGACTCTAAATGGCTACGATTGAATTTGAAGGAGACAAAGCAACTGAGCCTTCACTTCTCGTCACAGTTCATCAAACTCTAACAATGAATCCATCTACAAAAGACAAAATCGATGAGAGTAAATAGTACGTGGTTTGAAAATGAAGCAGATAGATAAGACAACATCATCACTACCATTAATGTATGAACCAATGCATGCCCTATATGTAATTGATCCTAAGCTGCAACACACGACTTCGTATTAAATGGTAAGAAAGAACGAGGAGTTATTTCAGTTATTTCACGACCTCCTTTATAGTTCACCAAAGCCTTTTTTTTTTTTCCTTTTTGGAATAATTCCGGCAACCCAATTAATGGATTTTAGCCATGGGCCGACTGATAAATGAGAGGACAAAGATTTTTTTTAATAATTTCTATCATTAATTTTTAATAATTTAATAACACAATAATATAAAATTAAATAGAAGGTTAAAATTTTATTTTTATTTGAATTATTATTATTATTTTAATAAATAAAAATTAACTAATAACAGAAAAAATTAAGCAAGAATTCTTGTCCAAAATGAAAATGAGATTAATTCATTTTGGGGGAGTTTTCCCAAACTTACTCTGCACGAAGGGGCTTCAGAAATAAACCTGAAGCGGTGGCCGAATTGAATTCATCTAACTTCTAAGCTCAGACAAGAAACAACTTTGGCAATTCCTCACTCCAAGCTACAAACTCCCACAAGTAGAAACGTATATAGGAATTACTGTGTCACATGGGTTGGTTCGCATCAGTCGGGTCCTCCCTCCATTCTTCCCGGTAGTTTAAGTGAACTTAGATTAATCGATAAAGCTACACTTCAATCACTTAGGTTACAAATTTTCGCTTGCAACAATGTGATTGCATAAAGATGAGAAAAATTTTGGAACCATGTTCGGAAGCAAGAACAATTCTTGGAATATGATTTTGAGAATTCTGATGAGAGTTGGTCTTGAATGCGTATATATATTTGTCTTTAGAAAGTATGGGAACATACGGACCCAATAATCCCAACACAAGATATCTCTTCCTTATTCTTTTTGCCATTGAAAATGATTCTCTTGACCCCTTTCATTAATGGAAGTTTGGTTAGTTGGTGCGATTAGTTTGTCTTCATTAGCGTAAAGAAGGAAGGGCAAAGCCAAAAACACTAATAAATATTATATGGGCCTTTAAAATAAAAGGGGAAAGAATAGAAGATAAGAAAAGTGAAGCACTGGTTGCAGAAATGGTGGTGGTGACTGCTGATACAAATTAGAGATATAAAGAGAAGAAAGTCATAGAAGATATGATTCCAAATTTGCTTGCTCGAGAAACTTGGAACCCCTCTTTCTTTTTTTGTCTAGGGATTGCGTAAAGCTGAATGGAAACCCTACCTACTACTACTGATCTACTTACATATATTGAATTGATTCATCGAAAGAGCTAGCAGACACAAGAAAGGAAACTGGTCCCTTCGGTCCTGTAAAGATAAGCCAAATTTTCAAACAAAGCACGCTCGGAAAACAGTTTTTACTGTTAATTATCACACCCATATCATCTTTTCTCTTAACCATATATACATAATTGCCGGATAATGGCCATGATTAGGGACAAAACAAACAGTATTGATATTGCATGAATGAATCAAATTTTCATTGACAAAGAACATGGTGTTAGTAATCTTACATGACAATGTGTCAGGCTGTCTGAAGAATGGTAACTAATTATACCCAAAGTTTTGATGCTTCTTAAACTTCAAATTACGGTAGCAAAGTTAATTAGCATTGATGGTTCTTAATTACTTCCAAATTATTCATACTTTTCGTAGTAATCTAGCTAGTAATCTATACATGCCGTACTTCAAATCCTTACATCGGACAGAATATTATCAGAGCATCAATATTACAGTACAATAATGTTGAAATAATGTGAATGCGAGGCATAACATTAATGGTGGGATGGTGGCAACTTCACATGCAAATTACAAGGGGAGGGGAGGTTGTTGAACAACGGCCCAATTACAATCGATGACGTGGTTGATTTACTAGATTTGTTTGGTGGATTTATTGGTTGCACTTTCATACGTTAACATGGATTACTTTCACACTCTCTTACTTGCTCCTTAATGCTCTCTGTGGGTGGCAGTACCCGTAAAAAGCTCACCGTCCTAACTGTTTCTTCCCGTCCCTTCTTCTTTTTTCTGAGTCTAAAATTATAAATTATTTTTAAAATTAAGTAAAAATGCAGAAGTATTATATAGAAATAAAGAGAGAAGCTCAGAAATTCAACCCAGTGCCTAAATTTGTCGACTGCAAAGACTTTAATGAGTCAATTGCGTGGAGTTTAATCACGAAATTAGTAAATTAATCAACGAATTAGTCGACTTCTAGATAAGATTAGGAAAAAGTAATTTAAAAAAAAAAGAAAGTAAAACACAACACTGCCTTCATGTCTTAGAGCCTCGATTCTTGTCTTTGACTAAAAGCATTAGCGTAAGCATGCCACTGCGAGTGCAAGTGAGAATGCTTTGACCATCGAGTGAAGTGAGTTCACTAAATCGTACGGTTAATGCACGGCGTGATACGTGGACCGCTGATTGCGGATTCTTACCGGCCCCACCACTCCACACCTTATTTCTTTGCCTAGATTTACGTAGAAAATATTGCCTTCTTTTTTTTTTTTTTTCTCGTTGTGGATCGGAAAGTCAAACTATTTTTAAAAGGAATGAGATTATTATAAATAAAATAAAATTATATAAATTTCTGTTAATGTATTATGTAAAATTCACACAAATTAGGTGCCAATATCAGTCAGTAGGCCATGAATGGAATGGAAGCAAGTAACTTGATCCCATCCGTACCATTTGGATTTGGTAGCACCACTCTTCCCTCCATTTCAAGTTTATGTTTTGTCTCAAAATTCTACAGGAGGGGAAACCAAGAAAGAAACATATTATTGATCTTGGGACACCAACTGTAATTGATGCCACAGCTGTAAACCAAGCAAAACCCATGTAACTTGCATATTATTATTCGTGTTATTATTAATAATAAATAATTTAAATTATATTTAAAATTTTTTATTTATATTTAAATTATATTATATATATTAATATTTTATTAAAAATAAAAAATTAAAAAAAATAATTCTAATTAAGGAAGGTTGAATTAATTAACCGCTAAATGAAGGGTAAGAGGGAGGGATGATTTGTTTGAAATTTTAATTAAGACAGAAAACACCACTCATTAAGGGTTTAATCCCCCAAATGTTTTAAACTTTCTTGACAAATTTCCCTCTCCTCTTCTCCATAAATAGCAGTCCGGCTCTTTGCCTACTCTTCACACCCCACATAACAAAATCTCTCTCTCCCCGTCTCTCTGTAGAGCATTAAGTTTTAGTGGAAGTGAAAGCAAATGGCCGTTGGAAGTATCATTTGTTTGGTCTTTCTTGTTTTGTTTTCTTCCATTGCGGAGGCCAGAATTCCCGGTGTTTTCCCTGGTGGTGCATGGGAGAGTGCTCATGCTACTTTTTATGGAGGCAGTGATGCCTCTGGAACTATGGGTATTCTTTTAAAATCCACTACCATTTTCTGGGTTGCAATTTTCTCGAGAAAAAGCATGAAATTTTCTCCTCAAATTCTGCTTAAAAATATAAAAACCCACTTGTAATTCGTAATTTATCAGATTCCTTAACATATTTCGCAAGCATTTTTAGAAAATCTTACGTACGTCTTTTCAATTTCTTAACAGGAGGTGCTTGCGGGTACGGCAACTTATATAGCCAAGGGTACGGCGTAAACACAGCGGCACTAAGCACAGCACTGTTCAACAACGGCTTAAGTTGTGGTGCGTGCTTTGAGATCAAGTGCGGAAATGAGCCACAATGGTGCCATTCCGGCAGCCCTTCAATCTTCATCACCGCTACCAATTTTTGCCCTCCCAACTTCGCTCAGCCCAGCGACAATGGCGGCTGGTGCAATCCTCCCCGCCCCCACTTCGATCTCGCCATGCCCATGTTCCTCAAGATCGCCGAGTACCGTGCCGGGATTGTTCCAGTATCCTATCGCAGGTAAACATCCGTTCTTCTTTTAACAGTTTCTGAGCACCACAATTATATATTTGTGTCAAATTTAATAGACAGCGGATCAGAACCGTTCGTTGCTATTAATCAAACATAATCATATAACTCACTTTTATCATCAATCACCAAGTGGGCCCAAATCCGACACCGTCCCGCGTAAATCTAACTGCTTTCTAGACAAACTGAATCACTTTTCCATTATACACCACCGAGGAAACGCGTAAATCACTTTTTTACTTTAAAAAGAAATTCAATACTAAATTAATTAATTAATTAATTATTAATAATGTATTTTAATTTTCTATCAGGGTTCCATGCCGAAAGAGAGGAGGGATCAGGTTCACAATCAACGGCCACCGTTACTTCAATTTGGTATTGATCACCAACGTGGCAGGTGCAGGCGATATCGTGAAGGTTAGCGTGAAAGGGTCAAACACAGGGTGGATGAGCATGAGCAGGAACTGGGGTCAGAACTGGCAATCAAACGCTGTTTTGGTTGGTCAATCACTCAGCTTCAGGGTGACAGGCAGTGACCGTCGCACTTCCACCTCGTGGAACATTGTCCCGGCCAATTGGCAGTTTGGTCAAACTTTCACCGGCAAGAATTTCAGGGTCTAATTTCAAGGATTTCCCATTTCGTGTTCCCTTTTTTATCTGATTTTATTTTCTCGGAAAGTGAGAGAGAAGAATGAGGGAGAGTTTGTGTGACTTTCTGACTTCCGAGGATGGGGGGTGGTTTTTGATTTGGTGTGAAATGTAAAAGCTGAAGTGGCTCCAAAGTAATAGAGCCCGCAGCCTTGCTTACTATACACTTCGGTTCACATATGTACAAGTTATTTTATTTTCCAGTTTAAATGATTAAAAAAATATATATCTTTAATTTAATCTTACGCTTTCTTTTGTACAAAAATCGCTTGCTGAAGTCCTTTGGATCCTTTAATAAGTTCCCAGCAAATTGGCCACGAGCGTAAATCATCATACACTTCCAGTTTCTATGAAACCAATCAAAATCCCCCCTGAAATTTCCATTCAGATTCAGTTAAATGGTCAATGCTGTAGTCCAAGATGTCCTTAAACCCGTATGATTGGGTATCTTGACTGGTACATTCAAGCTCATTCCATCCACACTAGCTGAGCTTGCTCCAATTAATTTGATGTCAGAGGACCTCTGCGTTCATAATCTTTCCCGCAAGGAAAATGTATAATATTGAAAGAACGTAGAAACATATAAAAGTTTCTGGTTAGTGGAGGAAAGAATTACGGATGAAAATATGAGATGGAATCAGTAGACAAAACCGGGATTAAATTAACCCGCCATCTGTGGATACCATCCCTACGGTTGTCTGGCCGCTGCCTAATCACAAACTCATTTCCAGAAAACGAGTAGTGATCAGACATTCTCTGTTGCACCGTTGTTCAAGCGAGAAATCAGAGCACATTACCTGTTTCTCGCAACGAGCACAACAAATGCAAAATGAAACTCCCATAACACCTAAAATAAGGGGCTCATATCAAGTGTAAACGAATTTACAAAATCCTTCATTGTGGGAAAACCCAGATCGATTGAGGGAAAAAAGGAAACAAAAAATTTCATTTTCTCCGGCAAAATCGAACTGTGTTTTTGTTGTTTTCGCAAACTTCGAACCCACTCAAGCCCTCTCTCTTTGTAATCATTGCCCATAACGCTTCTTTTACTACAAACAGGAAAACAAAAACATCACAAAATATTTCAGAAATCACAGAAGAAGTTTTCTTTCCAGTTGTGTTAGCTGCGTGAGCTCTGGATGTGTGAAAGAGATTTTAGCTAGGGTTTCGACGGCACCGCAGGGTAGATTATATACTGAGGCGCAGGACGTTTGTACTGTGTGTTTTATATTGGACAAGGTTTTAGTCTTACAAGCCCAAGTGAGCCCATTGTCTGATTATATCAAATTCATCCCTGTAGTTTGCGAGGTAACAAATGAGTCACAGATTTGCCAATGCAATATCAAATTCGTTCATACCATGCATCTCTGTTAACAAAAATTTACAAATGCAACCGTTACTTGAGTAACTTACCTTCAATATGTCCTTCATAAAGTTTGCTTTCTCGTTCATCAGCTGTTTCACAGCTGCAGATCTGTCCTGGTACGTCCTCTCAAAATCACGGTGAATATGCTCAAACTCCGGCAACCTTCCCTCACTTTCCATAGCCTTCTCCCGCTCCTCTTCATAATTGTTATCGTCCGTATCGTCTTCGATACAGAATTCAAGCAAATGGAGAAACACTTACTGGGAAAACTAGATATATTAATATAATGGTTAGATGCTTCTCTAAAAGACTATTAATCAAATAAATACAAACGCATTTTTGGGTATTGAAAACACTTTTAATAACCCAAAAAGCAATTCTGTCACTCTATAAATGCTATTCAGCAAATAATCCAAGGGCTTTTCTTTCCCCTCCCAAACACGACTCTTACACATACGTGCATGTAATGTGTTATATACAGTACACACAGAAAAATTGGTATTCATATCGTAACGTTAGAGAAATTTTAAGTAAAATTACACAAGATTCTCGTTAAAAATAAAAATAAAAAACAATTTTTTTGAAGGTTAAGTTAATAAAAGAAATAATATTTGAATTCCCTCATTAAGTTATAGAGTCAGATCAGTCCTTTATCCAACATATTCTTCTAACACCGTCGAACAGCTTTTGAGCTAAATGCTAACTGAATGCAGTTTATTTCCAGGAATCCCAGTACCGAAATACAACAATTTACAGAGAATCAATGCTTTCCAACATTGACTGTCAATGCAGGACACAGCAGCTCATTCAATCCCCTGGTGCCAGCAATGCTTTTTCAGTATCTCAACACATAATTTCCTGTAGCCAAAATCAGTTGAGCACGGAATGAGCAAGGATTCTTCTTCAAAGGATTACCAATATTACAGGCATGTGAACATTGGTATGTTAAGAAAAATAAGAGAATTGCAACATAGATCATGGTATAATACTTAAAATGAAACATGCTAACCTTCAAGCTATTGGTCCCTTGCGTTGAATTAATAATTTCCATTCTCTCAGTAAAGATACAACTCCCTCTTGTAATGCAGCCTTTCTTCCTTCATTATAATTCCACAACTCCGAGGTTATATACCTCCCACTGGGGTTGTATTCATTGATCTCCACTAAAGATGTAGTCACTGCCTTGTACACTTCTTCACCTAATTCTCTCCTAAGACCTTTCAGTTTTTCGTCTTCTTCGTTTATCACTTCCTGAATGGGTAGCATACATTATGTAAACTATTTCACATTTCAGGGTAAGCAAGGTTAGGAGGAGCTTGTGAGTGTTTGAAAAGAAAAGGCATATAGAGAAGTTACAACCTACATAGAATTTCAATCAATTAAATGTTTCAGTGTAGCTACCTGACACATGGACATGCATACATAAACAAATTTGAACAGAAAGTATTTTGCGAATTAACATAGATGAAATGGTCAGCCAAAGAATGTCCAACTGCTCAATTTTTTGAACAAGTAACAAATTTTAAGAATCGTCATCGCAAAAAAATACGGAGAGGAGTGCATTGCAAATGTTTTTGCACATTTTGTTTGAAAACCCAAGGAGTACACAAGCTAATTACAGAAGTATGGTGCAAGTACTCTTTGTAGTCGCATTTCTTTTCAAATTCATGCAAAAGAAAACATAAGCTAATTACAGAATCAATAAAACTATCCTGATAGGCTTGCAAAACAAATTATAGTACTCCGGAGCTATAATCTGCCAAATTTCTAAGAAAATGTGCACAATCATTTACTGCAGGGCAGGGACTAATTAGATGGCACGAATACTCAACAGAGCCAGACTTATGAGATCTAATGAAATGCACACCTTATGTTTCCCTTCAGCTGTAACAACTTTGAAAGGATGCCAGTCTGGATCCTTAAGATACTCCTCCCACAATGAGCACAGTTCTGAAGCCCTATCTTCTGCTTCTTCCTCATTATACTTTCTTTTCATTGCTACAAAGAATGGTTTATCATCAAGTTCTCCCATTCTCTTAACACCAATACAAGCACGACCTAGTACTTCTTTGAAGGCCTATGAAAAGAAGAGATCAGTAGTTCGTCACAAGCTAGAGAAATCTGGAGTGACGATAAGAAAGCTTTGAGCAGAATTGATGGAAGAAATTTGATAAGCCCTTAATCAGGGTTCACAAATCAAACAAAAAATATGATCATCGGACCTCATCATCCCCCATAGAAAACAATTAAAAAAAGGTCAATTGCACACATTTCTCTAACCTGGATTTGTCCAATTTTCTCATTCACTCGTTAGTTATTGAATCACCTCACAGATTTCTACCATCAGTTACAAATAATTATCTAACAGCAACAAAGGTCAATACTGCATGCAAATTATTCAATTCATTTCCTCCAGCCATATCTCATCCACATTACTCAGAACTCGTTTCTGGCAAGCAAAACAAATCTAGCAATACGTAACAGGCCACGAATAAATTATAAATTTTCAAAAATTTGTATGTTTCAAGATCTTGTAAAACCATCTAAATAGATATTGTACTGTTACTTGCTAGAGTGAGCTTTTAGACTAATGGAACGCAATACTCACATTAATCAATTCTTTACGAGCACCTTGTAGCTCATCGTTGCTTTTCCGCTCCCTTATGATTAGTGTCTGATTCAACGATTCTAGATCATCAAGTTCTCCTTCCTTTTCTCTCAAATCTGTAATCACTGTTTCCATCTTTTGCAGAACCTCTATATCATCATCATCCCCCATGTGCTTCATCACATTTAATGTCCCTCTCAGTCGCTCAATTTCCAGTTCCAGTGCTTGTTTTGCATCCAGTTGTTTTTCCAGTTGAATTATTCTGTTATGAAGATCCTCCTTCTGCTTCTGCATGAGATTAATAATCCCAAAGATAGTCATATTTTGTCTGATTTTTGAAATTAGACATCAATGCATTGTAATCATAAGCAGTGCATCTACGGAATACAAACCTTCTGATCTTCAGCCAGTTTCCTAACATTTTCGTCAGCCTTCTGTTGTTCCATTGCAGCCAATTGAAGTGAACTATTTCTCGACGCATTCTAAAAGAACAATAAATTTCATGTTGCAACCACACCTTTTAGAATTGACCACGTGCAATATAAGACAAAATGTGAAATATTTAAGTAGTAATAACAGTACCTTTTCAATCTCCTCAGCCAGAGTTTTTCTATCATTTTCATTCTGTGCTTCTCGCTTTTCCAATTCCACCCCGCGTAACTCAAGCTCTTTTTTTTGAGACTCCAGTTGCAACTTAAGTTTTTCATGGTCAGTAAAAATTCTCTGAAAGTGGTCTCGAGCACTTAGTTGTATTTTCTTTATCTCTTTGATTAAAAAAATATATATGTGGCGTAAGTGAATAATACCACAAATGCAAGATATCAGAAAATAACAGGGAAATGTAACAGATTCAAGAGAAAGCAATCTCGGATTTTTGTTCCTGGCAATCAAAGAATCTCTAGCTATAATTGTTAAACTCTATGACAAGGCCTACCTTCATTATATGCCTGAAGAAGCCTATCTTTCTCTCCCATTAACTTCTCAACCGAGTTTGAAGTTTCAGTGCATCTTTCCTTCATTTCTTCCAAATGCTTGTTTTTGACCTCAATCATGTTTGTCAGATTAAATACAAGTTGATCCTGTTTCCGAGCTTCTTCCTCCATCATTTCAGAAATGGTTTTAAGATCTCCAATCTTGCGTAGGTGTTCTCCAATTATATTTTTTAGATTGTAGTCATCCGAACGGGCAACCCACGCATAAAGACCACATTTTTCTTGATTAACAGCAAACCAATCCTTTTTCCCATGATGATCTGCTTCATACGCTTTCTCAAAGGACACGGCATTATGTAGACCGGGCCAGTCTCTGTGGAATTCTACAACAGCGCATCCTGAATGGCCCCGGAAATTCCACAGCGGATGAACTCTCGTGGGGTTGAACCCTCTCCTTATCAATTCATCCCTCAGCTTGGATCCACTCTCTCCTACAGACCGACCATCTTCTGCCCTTTTAGTAGGAATATTAACCACAATACCTGTCCAAGGCCACACAAACTTCTCATCATGGCTACAACCAATAAGAGGATCACCTCCATTCTCAGGATTTGATGGACTGTCACCATCTCCTAGATCTTTGTCCAAGTATTTGGCCAGCGCTAGATGATTTGCCCTTTCTTTTGCACTTCTTTTGTTTGAAGAACTATTACCCACCCCAGAAGCATGTTGAAGGATATCCTTATAAAGGTAATCTTGCTTTCTTTTCTTGGGACAGTAAGGGCAAGTAAAAGTTTCATCTGAGATTTTCACATTGTAGTTTCCACTCTTCAGTTTTTCATAAGATTTGTCTCCATATTCAACAATTTCAGATTCGCTTATTTCTGAGTCCTCTTCTGAGCTCTGATCCATCGAAATTCCCATGGGATCTCAAATGATATCTGAATTAGAATATAGTTGAGAAGGAGGCTTGTGCATGCAGAGCCTGAAGGAACACAGCAGCCTTGTTTTCAGGTGAATAAATAAAACAGCAACAATGAGTCCAGGCGCTAACATGATTTAGATTTTTATGTCGATGCCATAAAATATAAACTACGAGATCCAAAAAGAAGAATGTAAAAACAATCAATCAAGTCATTCATCAACAGAAGAGATCACAGCACAACTTCGCATAGAGACCATTGCGATATACTGGGAATTCAAATGAAACAACCATATAAGCAATCCATAACAAAACTTTCTGCACTTGAGAAGATGTTCAGAACAAAAAATTCCACCGAGAGAGTAAGGGATAAGGCAAAAAACACAAACCCCATTTCTGAAAGCCCATGAGAAAAATTCCCAATAACAACACAATATTGGGTAATCATTCACCACTCTTGTAACTTACCCAGCCTTTAAAAGAAAAAAAAAAGGATAACTGAAAACAACAAAATTTACAAATAAAATATAAAACATTAGAGCTTAATGTATGCATCTTGAATAATAGCATTGTACAAGTAAGCCCGGTAAATCACAGGCATAAAATGATTTTTTATTTAATTTCAGTCAAAGTAACCAAACCCTCTTTCTGAATCATATACTGTAAAAATACTAAAATAAATTGATAAAAAAAGAAAATCCACAGACATGCATATATGCACTGACTAAAATTTCCCTTCTAACACCCAGTTAACAAACATCTACGTTTTACATGAGTTAAATCAGAAGCAAGAGTAAAATAAGCCAACCACTGAAAACAATTAACAGAAAAAAAATATTAAACTAAACTTAACTAATCTTCAAACAAGGAGATTATAATTTAGTAAATAAAAATCCAGCAGCATAAGCTCACAAGATTTTTTTTTTGGGGTTTTAAAAAAGGAAAACTCAAAATAGCTGAAAGGTGATGACAGAGAAGAACAACATTGCAAGACTATAAGCAAACAATCTCAAGCCAGTAACAAATAAATATCATAAACAGAAGCATGCATAAACTAAAAAGAAACTACAGATATTAGCTGAAATGTGGTCAGAAAGAAGTCACCTTCACAAAAATTATAATCTCCCGACTTCCACGTTATAAAAGAACGATCAAAACCATCAAAACAAAAGCAAGCATTAATTAAAAAAAAAAATGATACTCAAGTTAGCTCAAATGCAAGCAAGAGAGAGCATTACCGGGACAAAATTGAAGCGGCAGAAGTCTCTGGCTTGGAAGCGCGAGAGATTAGGCAATTCCGAGCTTTGATTTATGGGAAACGTTTGGTTTGGTAGGGCCGAATAATGGCGATGATGAATAGGGTTTGATACCGCGAACTGCAGGAACAGTCAAAGCCACTTCAATGCTTGCGGACTTCAGCGCGTTGAGCTTCGTGAATCAGACTTTGAGATGATCCTTGCACGCGCGCAGGTGGGGATGTTTTTATTTTTATTTTTGTAATTTGGTTCAATAAAATTGGAGAATTTAATTTCATATTATGCATTTCGATAATGCGAGGCCATATGTTAAATGCACTACAAGCTGCCACACTGTATCACTTCCCAGATGTCATGCAGTTGTATGCGCTCGCTCGACGACTTGTGTGAATTTACCGAACGTTTTGTCAACAGTGCTTCGAGGTTTGATGATTCTGTCACCCGATAGTATCGTACACGTTGCCAACCTCCAATCACATTGCAGTGCTTGCTCCTTCACTGTCTCGTCGGACTGACATGGGTTGGCCTTTTCTGTGGAGCGTGGACCAATATCTCGGTCGACGAGTAAGCCTGTTAATTTACCGCATTAAAAATGAACATTATTTTAATTGTAGGTTATAATTTGTATCACTAAAGATTGTTGCAACCTGAGGATCGAATTACCATTAATAATATTATGACTATAATATAAAATTGTACAGAAAAGAATTTATATTTATTAATAAATTACTTTTAATTGCAAAATAATGATAAGTTAATAAGAACTTTAGGAATAATAATTATTTATTAATTCAGTTTAGTGGATATTTTAGTTTTATAAATATAATATTTTAAAATTAAAATCACTGTATGATTATGTTACAACTTCACCTTTCAATAAAATAGTGTGAAAGTATATTTTCAAACGGTATTTTCAACTATAAGTGCAGTTAGTTTAACTGATTAATTACATGCGGGTCCTTGATATTTTATTTTTTCTCAAAAAATGAATTTTTTTATTTTCTTGAAATATGTCTATGAATTGATACATATTCAATGAAACATAGGTTATTGCGATGATTGAAAAATAACTTACTTTTAAATGCGGTGAAAATTGAAGTAATACTACAAGGATAATTTGATTATTTTGATAGGAATTAGAGGCCTATTTGATATGAATTAAAAAGTTATATTCTCATCTATGAAATTGTAAATCATAAGGTAGCCGGATGATATTATCTTATTATCAAAATGGCCAAACTATTTAAAAGATGACCATATGATTGTAAATAACCCCGTTAGTTGAGAAATAACCACATATTAAAAGTGACCACTAATCGAGCATCGTATTTTCCCAAACCCGAATAACGTTCCATTCTTTTTCCCAATTAAAGCCGGCTTTTCTAACTAACCAAACAGATCTCGTCTCTGCAAACTTCCCACAACTCAGTTCATCTTCAAGAAGAACTAAAAACCTTCTCTGTCCCTCCCTTTCCCAATATCTCATAATTGCAAAGTACGTGTAAATAAACAGATACCGAAAATGTTTCCGCAATTTGGTGCCACAGCGGAGACATTGAGCAAGGCGTCTACAATTATGTTCCGAATCGGTACGGACGCTCACCTGTACGATGATCCAGAAGATGTGAATATCGTGCCATTACTTGACAGCAAATTTGATTCTGAGAAGTGTGAGGCTCTGAAGCGACTCCTGGCACTCATTGCTCAGGGCTTCGATGTCTCCAATTTCTTCCCTCAGGTTCTAAGTTTCCTATTACTTTGATTTGTGTTGGTGTTGTATTTGGTTGTTGATTGAGTGTAAAAAGAAGTGTTGGAAAAGCAATGAAATGAAGAACTGAATGCTGGACTAATGATTAATGTATGAATTTGATTAATTTTGTTGAGTTCTTTACCTTCACTCCATGTAGATTCAGCTTTGTTTGTTTTAACATTTTTACGCTGTTTTCCATTTAGTTAATCGCATTTCCTTGTTTGAATACCGAATCATGGAAATCTTCTATTAATTCTGCCGAAGAAAACAGTTTGAATTAGCACGAGTTTCATTTTTTCTTTTTATTTGTTATCCAACTCAGAATGTTTTTCGTGAACAATTTGTAATGTTGCGAGGATTTTTTAGTTCTCAGTATTCTTGTTTTACCATGGATCCGGGGTCATACTATGAATTGATTGGATGTTTTGTCATTATCCTTATTTCGTAATTTTTTTTTTCTGATTTTGTTAATGGCGTTACAGGTTGTAAAAAATGTGGCATCTCAGTCATTGGAAGTAAAGAAGCTGGTTTACTTGTACCTCTTGCATTATGCTGAAAAGTATGTTACAACACAATTTTATTTTATTATCTATTGCAAAAGTGATTTTGTATTTTAAAAACAAGTCATCACTCAGTCTTGATCCTGTAAAAGAAGGATCTTAAGAGGGTTGTTCTGGTTATATGGTTGTACTCTTTATCATTATTGCATGAGACACTTTCTTTTATGATGATCATCATACTCTTTGTTATGTATATGCTCGCATGGGATAGTAATGAAATAGATATTGGTAAGGCTGCTGGATGTTCTGTTTTAGTGGAGAATATTCACTTTTTCAAGGAGTATCCATTTTGGATGCCATGTCATCTCTGGCACTGGTTTAAAAGTAAAACTGAATTATACCAATTATGAATTATACCAATTACACTTACAAGTAGGAAAGCCTTGTGGTCTTTTCCTTTTTCTTTTCTCTTTTTTAAATTATTTTATCTTTTAAATTTTCTATGAATGTAAACCAAACCCCTCCCCAACCTTAACGTGAGCAGGATTTGAACCCTAAATCTCTTGTAATGTCTCCAAAGATCTTATCAGTTGACCAAAGTTCTTTTACCCGGGTTGTACTCTTTTTTGATTTTTTATAGGATTTTTAAATGATACTACCTTAGCAATTATGAATTCAGGCTTCAATCAATAAGTATCAAGTAGGGGAATAAGTTGATTATGAGGATATTTCTTTTATATCATGTTTGAGGATTGATTTGAAACTTTGTTCAATTTGATTTTTCCCATGTAAATTATGTAGGCGTCCAAATGAAGCTCTATTGTCAATCAATTGTTTCCAGAAGGACTTAGGGGATCCGAATCCATTGGTGAGGGCGTGGGCACTTCGTGCCATGGCAGGCATCCGTCTACATGTAATTGCACCTCTTGTGCTGGTGGCTGTGGGCAAGTGTGCTAGGGATCCATCCGTTTATCTTAGAAAATGTGCAGCCAATGCTCTTCCCAAGTTGCATGATTTGCGCCAGGAGGAAAATGCTTCTGCTATCAAAGAGGTGTGATTGATTGATATACCGGCTCATAATAAAATTCTTCTAATATTTTTCGATATTAGGACCTGAATTTTTTTCAGGATGACCATAATTTGAAACATTGGATTGTTTTTCTTTGTTTATTTCTGTTATCTATCGGAATGAATCACTTTCATAATTGTCACCTAAATTATAGTGGGAAGTTTTGTTTCGCTGTATTTTTGTTTCTTGAAATATATTTTCCTCTTCCTACTAAATGCTCTGCAGCTAAACTACACATATTTTTCAATGTTTTTTTAGCAGTTGTGTTTCATTGTGTGGAATTTTCTTGGCAACAAGTGTGTTGGCAGCACATATGAAGTCTCAAGTGCCTACATGACAACAAAAGTTCTATGTTGAATTTCTGTTTGTTTTTAAAAAATATTAATAGTATTTTAGAACTTTAATGCTGAAGCTTGTTTGTGTGAATTTCTGGAAATTTGAATCCAGATCAGAGTATAGGTTGGTGTGTCCTCAATGCTTATTATTTTTGCATATGGAAGTTTAATTTTGGAGACTGATGGGCTGTGATGCTTATGCTTAGCTTTTGCTTTAAGCTATATCAAAACCGTAAATGTCAATGTTATAGAACACCCAGTAAAAGAAATTAAATATTACTCTATTATATCTGAAAGGCTAATAGTGGTTTCGTTGGTAAATATAAAATGCATTTTCTTATGCAGATAGTTGGAATGTTGTTAAAAGACCATTCCCCTGGAGTAGTTGGAGCTGCCGCTGCCGCATTTGCTTCTGTTTGTCCAAATAAGTTTTATCTAATTGGAAGAAATTATACAAACTTGTGTCATGTTCTTCCTGATGTGGAAGAGTGGGGTCAGATAGTCTTGATTGGGATCCTTCTGCGTTATGTAATAGCAAGGCATGGACTTGTAAAAGAATCAATTATGTCTTCTTTGCATTGTACAGAGAGTTCCCATCCTGAAAAGGATGATTCAGATTTCAACTTTGCATTAGAAGACACTTGTGAAATGAAGAAGACATATGTCTCTGAATTAGCAAGTGTGGTCTCACGGTCATATATTGAGGGGCTGGGTGAATACTTAGCACGGTCAAGTTATGCCAACGCAGATTCCTCTGATTTGGATGGCAAATTTACTTCTGGCAAGAGTAATGATGATGTGAAGCTCCTTCTTCAGTGCACTTCACCATTACTATGGAGTCACAACAGTGCAGTGGTACTTGCTGCGGCTGGTGTACACTGGATTATGGCTCCAAAGGAGGATGTTAAGAGAATTGTTAAACCGCTCTTGTTTGTCCTGAGATCATCTAATGCCTCAAAATATGTGGTATTTTCTCTATTTCACATTTTTTTTTTATGTATCTATACCTTATATTTGCTTATTTCTGGTGTATCCTTTGGTGTGTGCATATGCATTATGCATAAATAACTGGCAAGGAGATCTCGTTGTGTTACATTTAAATGAACAATTAATTGTTACTATTTTTAAGAAAATTATCTTTTGCTCTCCTTAGACTTTTTTAAAAAGTAAGAAAAATTAGCTTGTTTCTTAGACATTGTTATCATTTCAGGAAGCAAAAAGATTTCATATCATTTAAATTAAATTTCACAAAAGGAAATTAGAAAAGTTCTGGTAAATCAAAGCAGAAATTTTGAAAAGATCAGTTTTTGAGTTTAACATGAGTACTAGAAGTCCTTTAGATATTGTGGTCATCTTAAGCATCAGATTAGTACAGTTGAAGGATAGGAAGTACTTACACTTTTTCCCTAAACGACGTGGTGAAAAGTACAAGTAGATAATACTCAATAAACTAAATAAACAAATGCTTTGATGTCCATGCACACTTATTAAAATTAGCTCTTTGCGTTGACTTGTGTATCGGCCTATGGTGTTTTGAAATTGTTCTGACTTTTCAGCATTGGTATACCTGGTTCCATTTTCTGTTATGACACCATTTCAAATTTTAGGTGACGTAGATGATACTGGGGAAGATTCTTTGAAGTTGCTAGATAGTTGGATCTTGTTTGATCTTCTCAGCATTTGTTATTTTTTCAATATATGTTTGGTAGATGTAAGGATGGTTATGGCAATTGATCCATGCAGGTTCTTTGCAACATTCAAGTGTTTGCCAAAGCAATACCTCATCTCTTCGTGCCACATTATGAAGACTTCTTCATATGTTCTTCAGATTCATATCAAATCAAAGCTTTGAAGCTTGAGATACTGTCTTCTATTATTACAGAGTCATCCGTTTCATCTATTTTTAAAGAGTTTCAGGTAGTATTTTCTGTTTTCTCAGTTGTATGTTTATCATTATTTACAATAGTTGTCTGCCTTCTGTAAGGATTTTTTTCAATGTGAATATTTTGCATCTTTAGTTTTGTTAAATTTGTGCCTGTGACCACGAGAATTTACATAGTAAATTGCTTCCCTGCACTTCTTTGTTGGGAAGAAATAATATTTCAGGCCTTTCAATGGTCTATGTAGTTTATTTTATTTTATTTATTTTTCAGTATTTTCCACTTGTGACTGAACAGTGCCGATTTTTCCCTATTATGTTGTACTTCATTAATGGGGCCATATCTAAAATAAGGTATAAAAAAGGGAAAGGATTGGGGGTGGGGGTTGCATGGCTGGGGCCTAGAACAGATTAATCTTCGATTACTGATAATATTACTATTTGAAATTGGTTAGACTTAATGCAAGTCAGTGGACAGAAGTACGTTACTCAAAATTTGGAACACCAGGAAGTCAAACTGCTGCTACAGCTATAAGCTTATGATGTCTAGGAGGATAGGAGTACAAGTTTTCAATTCATGAGATCATGATGCTATAAATGGCTTTCTTTGGAACTTGTTTGTCAGTATACTTCGATTCATTTATTTGTTAAATGCAATGATCAGAAATACCCCAGGATAGGTTGCAACATTGAATCATTTTGAACACAAAGCAGTAAAGGCATAAAGGAACTAGAGGGAATTTTATTTGATAAATCTGCTTACTAATCCTAATTATCTATTCCAACCCCACACACTTAGGCCTTGTCTGAATATTTAAATCATTGGGCTTGATTTTGAAGGTTGTTGATCAATTCCTAGATTAATGTTGATGCACATACATACATATGCCTGGAAGCAATGCATGCACACATGCACGTGCATATACATGTACATATTTCAAGTTCTTGGATTCGTGCTTATCTTTTAGCTTGTTCCTAGGATTATATTAGAGATCCAGACAGGAGATTTGCTGCTGATACTGTAGCTTCCATAGGTTTATGTGCCCAACGACTTCCAAAAATGGCAACCACATGCATAGAAGGGCTATTGGCTCTGACTAGACAAGGTCTGTTTCAATCAGCTTGTTCTGTATTGATCTTTGATGAATTTTTTTCCCTAGTCTCCTGAAAAAAGCTCAACATTGCAGAATTTTTGACTCATGATATTGGCTCTGGGAATGAAGAAGCTGGTGTTTTAATTCAGGCAATAATGTCCATCAAATCAATCATAAAGCAAGATCCACCCAGTCATGAGAAGGTATCTTCTCTTTTTCTATATCTGTTTGGCTGCTGCCATGCATTTCCAGTTTTCTCTTCTGCTTATTATATCTGAATCCTGAAAATCATTGGAATATGTAGAAGATAGAAAACACATATTGCATTTCACTTTTGTGACAAATTTCTTTTCAATGGCTACAACACTATCTTTTCCAATTATTTATATAAATATGCTTTATTTATTTTTTTTTACTAATTTTTTTAAATTTTTCCTATGTTTGCAAGTTGAAATTACCATTTGGAAGCCAATAGCCCATTTTATCACTAAAATTCAGTCATAACCTTGGAAACAATCCAATAATTAACTTGAATCAGAAAAGCATTATGTGTAGGTGAAGAAAATATTAGGCTTTCATGTTGTGTGTAGAATTCGGGAATCCTAGTACCATTTCTTGTTTGTTTGTGGTATTTGTTAACTCTTTTCCTTTTGACATATATACATTTTTTGTAAATCAAAATAGTAGAAGGATGGGAGGACTAAAGTCTTCACGAGCATTTGAGGAAGTTATCCAATCATCTGATTGTGGGTTGTGGCCAACTGTTGATCACATTAGTAAAGTATATTTGTTAATTATCCACTTAAATAGATGAAAGATAAATGTGTGTGAGTCAAAATGAATCAATCTGTTTTGATTAATGCTTTCTTCTCCTTTGTTGTCATTGATATTTTATAGAAAAGTTGTAGCTCTGACTCTTACTTTTAATCCAACTCGCTTAAATACATGATACATATTCACCTCAGCAGGACTACTTTATAGGTGTTTCATTGAAAATTATGTGGCATGCAGATCCTTTATTGATAATCTTAAAATGAGAGATTTCCATATTCCTTTTGGTTTGATTCCTTTGCTTGTCATATAAGTGACATATATGTGGTGTTGCTATAGTACTCTTGTTTGTGATAGTTTGATGCTTTGTGCATTGGCTAATTGAGTCTTTTTTCCCCCTTTTGAAGGTTATAATCCTGTTGGTTCGTAGTTTGGATTCAATCAAGGTGCCTACAGCACGTGTGATGATTATTTGGATGGTGGGAGAATACAGTTCTTTAGGAGACATAATTCCAAGGATGCTAACCACAGTACTCAAGTATCTTGCTTGGTGCTTTACATCTGAAGCAGTGGAAACAAAGCTTCAGATTCTGAATACTACCATTAAGGTATTTGAAGAATCAGTAAGTTGATTGCCCATTCAAAGTTGTTGCTGTCATCATTGTTCTATCCTCCCCTCTTTACCATGATTTGTTCTTTTAAAATCAGTTTGATGAATAAACTAGAAAAATCTATTGATTTTGTGAGGGAGCTTTGGACTTGATGAGTTGGGCCCCAAGTTTCTGTATTGAAACATTAATAGGTACAGCTGTATTTTTTATTTTTATTTTTTTGGGGTTTCCAGAGTTGCTGTCAGTTTAAATAATAAAATGGTAATAAGTTTGTGGATGAATATAAAGGACACTAGCAGAGAAGGTTAAATATGCACTTTTCACTTCTTCTTCTTATTCATTCTTTCTCCTGCCATTGCTTTCAGTCTATGCATGCATTTGTCTTTCTAACATTTTGGTTCCACATATTTGCCTTGTTCTGATATTTGAGCACTCTGGTTTGAGGGAGCTGTGGGTTTCCTAAGCTAAGCCAGACTTTTCTTGCTGTCAGATCAAATTTGTTTTTCTTGATTTATTGTGAAGTTGCAAAGCTTGAATGAAGTATTTACTAGAAAAGTACAATCTGCCTTAGAGATCAGAATATCTAATAAAATTAGTACTAATTCATGATGCAGGATAGATTGGATCTTTTACTAGTTCCTTTTGGTGCTAAAGAGAAATCATGTCTTTCTTTTGCTGGCCTTTTCTACCAGGTCCTATTATGTGCAAAAGGAGAAGATCTGTGGACATGTAAAAGACTTTTCAGCTATCTGCTTGAACTGGCCGAATGTGATCTGAACTATGATGTTCGTGACCGAGCTCGTTTCTTTAAGAAACTTTTTTCATACAATTTGAGTTCTGAAGGGCTTGAGCAGGAAACAAATGCTCTAGCCCAAAATAAGGAGCTGTCACATGTACTTGTGGAATCCATTTTTAGGAAACAAACAAAACCAACTTCTTCTGAACCTATTAATGATAGGTTTTATCTTCCTGGATCTCTTTCACAAATAGTTCTTCATGCAGCTCCAGGATATGAACCTCTTCCAAAACCCTGTGGTTGTCTGTGTGATGACCTCAGTCAATTCTCAGAATCGATTCAGGGGACAACTGTATTAGGGGAGGAAGCAACTCATAGCGACTCCAATGGGACCGATGATCCTGACACATCTGGATTTTTGGATGAGGAAAGTGCTTCAGACTACGATTCTCTGCAGTCTATTACAGGCTCAAGTGATAATGGTGGTTCTGATGATTCTGTGAGTGATGGTGATGGAAATTCCAATCCATTGATTCAGATATCAGAAGCTGGAAATGCTCATAACGATCGGAATAGAGCCTCTCAGTCTGGCTTTGCTGATATGGATGAATTGATGTCAAAGAGGGCTCTTGAATCATGGTTGGATGAGCAACCTGGTTCGTCAAACCCGTGCACATCTGAACAAAGTCAAGTCCATAGGTCTTCAGCAAGAATTTCTATTGGGAATATTGGACGTGGAGTGAAAGCTAAAATTTATACACTTTTAGATCCTACAAATGGAAATGGCTTGAAGGTGGATTATTCATTTTCATCTGAATCTTCAGCCATATCCCCTCTACTTGTATGTGTAGAAGTTTTTTTTAAGAACTGTTCTTCAGAGCCCATGGCAGAAGTTACTTTGGTGGACGAGTCTTCCAAAGCTTTAGATTCTGCTGACATAGCATCGGCTACAGATGAGAGGTGATTTTCAGAGAATATTTAGTATCTAGGTCTTCTGGTCATTTTCAGTATCATTTGTCACATGCAAGTGACATCAAATTTACTGCAATCTCTTTCTTTACCCTTTGGGTGGATTTTCAGAGTCCGTGCTCAAACAATGTATGGAAATCATGGTGAGCATGGTCTTTTATAGTGTGAAACACAGCAGTGGTTTTTAGATGAATGAAAAATTTCTTGCTTTGTTCATGGCTTAATTTAGATGCTTGTTTAGTTTGTCAACATAAATTCTTTTTAGTGTATATGATAGAAGTCTGAGGTTGATGTTATTTTGAGCACATCTATGTTGGAAGTAGGGGGTTCACTTGACCGAACTAAAGTGACATAGTCCATGTTATTTTGACCAAGGCCATTTTCAGGTTCACTGGTCATAATATCTTATCATTATGGTTATTTTTGTTGTTGGGTGTCATGATATTTACTTGTTCTCTCAATCATTAGAAGTATATTTTTTGTAGGATTTTACATTTAACAGAATATGGTCCATGTTCTATAGTAGGGTTATCATGTTTGATTGATTTTCTGTGCACCACAGGTATATTTTTGTATTAGCTTTTCCTTTTGGATGCTATGACTCTTTGGGGTTTATCTTAATTTATTTTATAAGCATTTTGCTTTTTACCTTTTTGAAGACTAATTTTTGTCTCTCCTTGTATCTTGGTATTCCAGCTCCTTGACATCTCACAGTGATGTGCCAACATTGGTGCCCATGGAGGAGATTTCTTGTTTGGAACCTGGTCAAACAATGAAGAGGATTCTCCAGGTTTGCTTCCGTCACCATCTACTGCCTTTGAAGCTGGCCTTGCATTGTAATGGCAAGAAGCTTCCTGTTAAGTTGCGGCCTGACATTGGATACTTCATAAAACCCCTTCCAATGGACATGGAAGCCTTCATAGATAAGGAATCCTGTCTGCCAGGAATGTTTGAGTACACCAGGAGGTAGTTGTAGTTACTTGTTTATTGAATTATGTTATTATTCTTATGGTATGATGATCTTCTGTGTATATGCGCAGACCCAATTCTGTTTTCCTTTGTCAATTGGCACTATTCTTCAACTGAAGGATCATGGATTCTGAATTGTGTTTTCTTATTTGAATTTTTTTCTTTCTTTTCTTTGCTTTCTTGCTGCGATTTGGGTATTCTTAATTAAATTTCTTGCATGTCTGCAACAGCTGCACTTTCATCGACCATATTGAGGAGCTAAACAATGACACAGGCGAGAGTTTGTTAGTGAAAGACAAATATCTTGTAATATGTGAGGGCCTCGTATTAAAGATGCTTAGCAATGCAAATGTTTCTCTCGTATCTGTGGATATGCCTATTGCTGCCAAGCTAGACGATGCATCTGGTCTGTCCTTACGGTTCGGCAGTGAGATCTTGAGCAACTCATTACCTTGCTTGATTACCATTACTGTTGAAGGAAAATGCTCCGAACCATTGAACCTCTCCGTTAAAGTCAACTGTGAAGAAACTGTATTTGCCTTAAATCTGTTAAACAGAATCGTGAACTTCTTAGTCGAGTCCTCTTCTAATGGCTCCTAATTGGTAATAGAAGTGAAAACTGGGAATTGTTAGTCTTCATTTGCAGAGGAAAAAAGTGTGAACTTTAAAGAGGTAAATTGTTGTTCTAAATCCTAGATATGCATTTGGTTTATCTTTGTTTTGGAAGAATGGTTATGGCTCCTGTTTTGAATGTTTCGTGGAGGTTTTCTTTTGTTCAGTGCACAAGACCTTCATTGACTCTGTAATTCTGCTGTTATTTGGAAATGACTGACCTTTTTCTCGGGTCATTTTTCTGCCTCTCTTCCCCATGGAATATAAACACGTGGCATAATTTAGGCCGAGCATACATTTTCCTTTAGCCAATTACTGAAGGTTCATATGAGAAGACAATTATGATTCGACCAAGCTCTTCCCCAATTGGATCATGACTTATTATTGTTTGCTTCCAACTCGAACACATACAATACAAATTACAAAGTTGTGACAATTGTATAATACTTAAAATAGACAAAACTGGGTATAAACTTTTTCTTTATAAAACTCAGCAATCGGCACCAAGAAACTGTAGTTGATAATGATTAATGACCTCATTAAAACTTTACCCGTACCCGATTAGCATGCTGTTAAGGGACACGCCATTGCCACCCGAGCTTCTCCAACGTTACTAATGTCTTGATTATAGGGTAGACTCTCTATGCTGCTGTTGCCAAGGACGATTGTCAGAACTGATTCTCTCGTTTCTTTGTCATTTACAAGGGCAGCAGGTAACGGAATTCGGATTCGTAAGGTTGAGTTTCTACCATTTTTGATGCTGGAGTTTTCATTCCTCCATTTAGGCACTCCATTATCAATCTTTTCAGTGACACAGAACGTGGCAGTTGGCTGTAAACCCATTCCATTAAGGATTCCGTGTCGTCTGCAAGTCTTTCACTTGCCATTGCAGAAGCTTTTGTACTAATATCCTTCTCTTGCTTATAACTCCCACTGAGGCTTCCAAATATTCCACTCTTGCTCTTTCCAATTCATTCACTACTTCATCTGAAGTATATACCCTTAACTGCATATCAGATAATTCAAAAGCACTTGTTATAAAGGTACTCACAGTTACATCCTAAATACGTAGATACAAGGGTACACTACTTAGCGGAGGGGAAGACTAGCTGCCTCTGCAAAGAGCAAATGTGACGTTGGGTTCTGAGTATCCCAATCCGTTTGCATGACGCAGGAGCATTTCTTTCTGGTATGTAAGGCCCTGGAAGCAAGAACCGAATTAATCAGCTACTTCAAAACAAGACTACAAGAGCGGTTTTTGTCCTGATTGAGATCAAGATGGTATTCCAAAATTTTGCAGCATGATGTTGTAAAAGCTGGTAATTTTATCAGATTTGTGGTAAAGGTTTGCAGAATCTCCTATTAATCTTGTAGCATCTGTTAACTTGCTGGATGAACGCAGAGAATAGAAGTAGCTAAAATAAAAAAAATGAAATGGTAATTAAAATACATTATTATTAATTAAGCTGATCAAAATGATGATGATTTTAGTTGCAAAGTTTTTACTTTAGAATCTGTTTGAAGTCAACCAGTTGTGTTTCTGTTCGTGAGATATTTTATCAGTCAACGGAGAGTTGGGGGTTCGAGTTCGTGAGATTGACTTCGACGAAAACAGCTTTTCGGACAGAGGCCAAAAGCCCACCGTAGTCCGCCGTCTGTGGGAATCGAACCCACGACCACGTGGTTAAAAGCCACGCGCTCTACCGGCTGAGCTAAGACGGCTTTAGGTCACTCATTAAATTTTTTAAGGTTATTTCACTCAAATATTCAATCATTTCCGAATCAACATTTCTGATCTTATCAAGAAATAGAAAGTTTTGGGCTTTTCGATCGAGAATATTTATTGAAAAAAAATTATGCAAATGAAAGTAATAAAAATGATGTAATTTCAACCATATACTTTTGGCTATTAACAAATTGCGGTTAACCCAAAAAAAAAAAAAAAAAAAAGAAAGTGAAATAACAACCCCTTGTAATCTCACTACTGCTTTGTTAATATAATTTTGAACATGTAGTTGATTGTTAAGAATATACATTGTAGTTACGAAATAAAAAAAAAAAAAATTAGATGAAACGTATGTATACCGACACTATCTTTCCATATACCCATCTAATAAAATCTTGTCATGTTACTTGTTAATTTAATTTATCAGTTCTCTCAGTTGAAAAACTAAAGTCACCATGAAACAAAACTGTATCTTATTTTACAACTAATACCAATACTGGTCACTGAATTTTGATGAGGAGGAGTTTGTGGAGTGAGGGAGTCATCATATGCCACAACAGAAAAGGCTGATAGCACATAATATCACCAAATGCAGTTCAATTTTCTTTGAATTCAGGGATACGGATCATAAGTAACTCAGGAATCTTGCATAAAATAAAAAGAGCGAACTTTACTGATACTAGATCAGAGTTAAAAACAGGCGAGTATCATAGCTTGTTTCAGATTCTAAAGATCACAAATAGTTCATACATCACAACTTTGCAAATAACAAACTGGCAAGAGAGCTAGTAATCACTTTCCTTCCAACCTCCAAAGTCTCTGTCAGTTACCTCCTCAGCCTGCGGAAGAAGCAACAATCATATTAACCCAAAGAGAAAAGGGAAGAAAAAATATGTTAAGAACCCCACCAGCTCGATTCAATCAAATCAAAAACCAACGTCAATTGTGAGATAAATGATCTCAAATTTAAAATCAATCTAATCAAATTACAGCAGGCCGATTTTGGAATGGTCTGGCTGGGGACATCATTCACATAAGTTTCGACACAATCTATGCCCCCAGTAACCTCCTCATGGAGATTTGAGACTACAACTTATTTGTTCTGTCAAATTGCCTTTCCATTTAAAGTGTATAAAGAGGCATCCAATATCTTTATTGTCATCATAACAGAAACAATTGGCAAAGTATAGATTGATGCATCCCTTGTGTAAAGCCAACCACTTTTAAGATTGACAGAGACAGAGATCATGAAAATGCGAAAAATACCCTGCGGGTCACAGTCAGACCAACTTGTATCTCCCCAAAAAATGTTCCATCAGCTCGAATTACGCTATATTTGCAAGGATGAAGTTCAGCAGTTCCATTCTCCATTCCTTGCGCCAAAATTTCTTCCACATAGATTCTACAAGCAGAAAATCAATCTACTACTACTTAGAAATAACACGAGAGAGAAATAAGACTTTTGTTTTGGCAATCTACAAATGTTCACAAATGTAATTAAAGTACTGTGGTTGTTTTTGTGTCTAAGGCATGTCATAAATAGAACCATGATGAAGTTTTCGTTGAATACTATGGCTTTACTTAGTTAAATCTTATGTATAAGAATTGAGTTTCTTTGTTCCAGTGGCTTCGTGCAAATTCAATTTTACTTCAAGTAGACAAAGATCCACTAGTGAGGTCAAATGAATTCTCTAATTGTTTAGTTAACAATAGTTATTCTCATTGTCAGTCGCATAAGGATAATTTAAGTGCCATGAACCTTAGTTATCTATCTAATTGTCTCAAATTCAGTTGCTGTTAGCTTTATTTTACTTTTACTTGGTGTTACTCGGCTTATTAGCTTGGTCTTCTTCTGTGAAAGTAGTTAGCTGACTTACTTGATGAAAAAGGGAATTTAATGCACAAGCCTAAAGCCTCAGGGGAGAGATGCAATTTCTACAAGCTCATGGCAGATGCCATCTCCTTTATAGGAAGCTACGACGTTATGGATCTCAGGAAGTGAATCGGGCAAGTAATTAAACAAATGAGTTATTGCAATGACTATAAGTTGAACATGTCCTTGTGAAGTGAAATGTATACAAATTAGGACTAGAAAACATAGTAATGCTCAAAATTCTGACTTATATATTCGGTTTTGGGTCAAGAATTGGGAATTCAAGACTAATTATAATATGATCTTACGTGGCTTCACCAAGGAAGTCATCATGAGAAAAGGTATCTTTGTCCATGATTTTGAGAATAAGCTTGTACTGGCCACCAGACCCTGGATACTCCACTCTGAATGTAAATCTTTCATTCCATGTTGGTTTTCCACCCTGATCTGCATTATTTATCAGAATGAATCGTAGATGAGGTTCATGCCAAACTAAAGCCACTACTCAAATGCATTACTGAACTATTCTTTTCTTTCACACGTACTTCCATTTGCATTTATCAAACTATAAAGATGATAATGAAATGGATCTAATTCTTTGTAAAACGTCGTCGGGTGGATTTGGGTGCATCTGGGAACATGTCCTCAAACAAGAGGCATCAAAGTGCTTCTCAGAAAACACGGTTGTTTGTGCCTAACACTTTTTAGAAAAAGCACTTCTGAATATCTAGAAGTACTTTTGACACTGCTGAAAACACTCTTAAAACACGCTCTTGATATCAAATATGGAAAACAAGATACTAGATACTAGAGTATTGATGTGAATTGGACAAACCTTGGGCCACGGTGCTTTTGCGCTCTTGGGTTTTGTATTGTAGAACGACGTAAGGATCAACATTACCTACAACATATCACAACCACCACAGTAGAAATCTTTAGTTCACATCCGATCTCTTGTACCAGTCACCAAAATCAACTTAATGGAAATTCATACGCAATTCACCAAGCAGTACTTAAGAAAAAAATTTTAAAAAAAATAATCACGAAACATAATGAAGTGAGATGATTAATTTGAAGAGGAAAACTTGGACTCTTATTAACAGACTCGAAAAAGTGCTTCCTTTGACAGGAAAATAAAAATCGAAAGTTCCCCATATAAGATTTTATCATTTTGATTTGCGATAAAAAAAAAAAAGTGGCATAAAACAACAAATGAAAAAGAAACAATCGATTGCAAGCAAAAATACAAAGAGTGGAGATAATTTACCAAAGAAATCTGTGCTTGCAAGACCCTTTGCATTCACCAGCTGAACCTCCAACAATCCAATAGCCATTTCTCTCTGTCTGACTTTGTCTGTCTCTCAACTGCCTAAGCTCTGAGTTCTCAAAACTTCAAAATGAAATACTTTGAAGAGTCTCTGGCGTTGCGTGACTTACTGACATGGTTTATATCGAACAGATTAGAGAAGTGTGGACGCAGTCAAGTTTCAAGAATGACAGCGACCTAAGACGCCTGCCAAGTCATGACCGGATCAATCCCAACTCCGAATAGATGTCATGTATTAAAAAGAAAACCTCTTTGCTGCAGGATGTGTAAAACGTGTTGAATATTATCCTAATCAGAGTCACGCCAAAATCAAATATCGTTCGCTTCATTGATTGCTTTACTCACGTGCTTTCTACGTTAAGTTGCTTTTCATACCACCAGCCAAAATTCTTTCTTTTTTTTTTTATATTTATTTATTACCTATGAATCAATCTTAGAGCCAGCTATTAGTGACGTCAACCCCCATCCATGAATCCATTGTAGAGGCGATTTTGCGGTCCAAATTTAAGATAACAAGTGGCATTTCCGGTATTGATCACAGGCATTAAGAGATCAAAAATTCCCTCAGGATCTCCTCTAGTTTTCCCCCATTGCAGTGGGATACAGACCACAGTTCAAGCTAAGACATCCTTCTGGGTTGCGGTCTCGTTCCCTACCAGCCATGCAAAGTTCAAGCAGAATAGAGTAGAGATCGTATGGTTAAAAAAAAGAACCCATAAAGAGAACAAACCTCTTCCAGAATAAATGATCACATGAATATGTGAAGGCCAATTTCATTATATAAAAACCTAGCAACTGGGGACATACCATCGCACGAAGGTCCAAACTCCAGATTATTTGTTTAACAAAGTTCACTGCAATCAATGCCATCACAACGGCAAACTGACGGGCTGTTCGAGTGCAATAAATTACAGATTGTTTCACGTTATCACAAGCAGAAGACATACTTGCAGACAATTGTACCATACAACTTGCTGCTTGGCAACCGGGAAACTGCTTTGATAAATCAAACCTACAACAAAATGCTAGCCTTCACATTCTTCTTCTTGCCTGATCTTATCTGCTGCTACGTCTGGGCAACAGATCAGCAGACCTAGATCTGGATCCAGATGGAGACCTAGAAACACCAGCCTGCGACCTCCAGTGAGCCCTTGGATCATCCTCATAGGCGGATTTCCTACAACAAATTTGTGTAAGCACATTTCATCAATTGAAAGAGAGTTCAGTCTTTCCTACAAGTACATGCCAGAAAATGGAATGTAAAAAATATCATGTCCTAGCATCATAAACCTTGTTCAATATTAGTAAGATAGTGACTTTTACTTACTCGCCATAACCATTGCCATTTTGGTTATGATCAGTAACTGCGTCATAACCAGGAGAATATGATCTATGACCGTAGTCAGCATCTCGTTCTTGCGGAAGGCCCCTTGGTGATCTTGGGTGTTCCACATGCCTTCGCTGTGGGGAAACAGAGTAAGCTGCATGTTGTCTTGGCGCAGGAGAGTAAGATCTGACAAGATTATCAATACCCAAAAATGTATCACCAACATCAGCAGTCATTAGAAGGAGAAAATGAAAGTCATAACCTTTATCACATACCTTGAATGGTACCGACTTCTAGAACTCTGAGGATGGCGGGGGGAACGCGAACGGGATACTGAGCGCGAACGAGAACGTCCTGTAATGTATTGCATACAGATCAGAGATTTTTCATAAATAAACTGTCCATTAAAACAACCAAGATAACAAATAAGTTTACTACCATCGGCCAAAAAGAATAACAAAAAATTTCGAAGTGCATGCAAAGCAAAGCACTGAACTTCAAAATGATGGCAAGCCAGTAATGGACATACTATTTCTCAATAAGAATTTTAATGTGAGTAACAGCATACCATAATAAGATGATCGTGGTCCCCCATAGCCTGAACCTCCTCTACAGAATGTAAAACAAATCAAACAAAATTCTAAACATGTAAGAAAAGTATCATAACTTTTAGGAAAACAGAAGTGGACAGACTACCTAATCCTAGCTCTATGCCTCATCTCCTCTGGCCTTTTCCTTGTCTCTGTGGCGACAACCACAGATATTTCCCTCCCAGCAAAACGTTTCCCATTCATATGGTGTTGAGCTTCAGCGGCCTCATAGGGATCCACATACTGCACAAAAGCAAACCCTCGAGGTTCCCTGCACATGAGACACAGCAAGGCTTCATCCAAAGTATGCAAGTTTATACATGAACAAACAAAAATTGCTAAAACAGCTGCCCAAAATAAAATGTTAAATTTACTGCAAGCATCATCACTCAGTTTACGTTCTTTAGATGTCTAAATATCAACTTAAGAGTCCATCACACTACCACACGTGTGAATACCGAATATTTATTAAGCAAGCTTAGGAGCTGACCTTTTCTTTAACACTCAAGAATGAAAGGCAACTTGAAAAGAGCCAAGTGACTTGAAAATTCCTCACATGCTTGTAAATAAGAAGCACTTGAATTCAACGTTTCCCCAAAGTTAAAATCTCCTCACGTAGTCTTCAATTGGTCAAGATTTAATCTTCTTCCTCATCAAACTTCTATTGATAATGTAATTACATAGTTTCTCTCCAAAAGAAACACTCTTCATTTGTTCATTACTCTTTGTACCTTTGAGACCACTATGTTAGGTATGATAAACAGTAGGTCTTCAATGTGAAAACTCTTCGTTTGAACATTACTCTTAGTACCCTTGAGACCAAAAAGTTTAGGCATGATAAAGAGTAGGTCTTCATCAAATATGGGGCTTCAGGCTTGTTTTAACTTAACTTCAAACCAACATACCCCCTGACAAACCAGTTCAAAATTTAATTCATGTGAAAAGAAAAATGAGTTGATGAATATTTCATAATGCAATTCAGAGGATGTATCTTTTCCACCCATAACTGAATTATACAACAGAATATGCTATAATGAAATTAGGGAATAAGTAGCATGTAGAAAAAATTAAAAGAATTATCAAACTGAACCACAATTATTGATACCAAAATTTGTGATCAATATAACTAACACAATGATACAGAAAATACTGAAATGAAAGCTACATTTATATCAACCATTCAGAGTGCTACCTAAGCATTCACACTTGGCCTGACAAGCCTAGTAAACTGAATCTGTGATAATCTTCATTGCTCACATTTCGCTCAATTGGGTTCTTCAAACTTATTAGCTTCACTCTATTGGGTTAGCAAACATACTTTCATGAAGAAATTTATCAACGTAAAAGCTTCTTTAAGATATAAGTTAACAAGAAAATTAAAACCATACAATAGTAAGATAAAGCTTTTCATATACTATATCTGTCACTTATTTGCAATGGAGAGTTAGGTGTCAATCTGTGAAACAGAGACAGAATCAAACATGTACATTAACCAAGTTTCGAACTTAATAGCAGAGCTCAAGGGTGAAACTCACACTTAATCCAAATTCAACCACCAGCCAGACTACATATATATATATATATATATTTTACCGCAGCACAAAACAAAAGAATTAGAGATGATATACCGCAGCTCAAAAAGATTACAGGAAAAACAAATAGCAAAGTAATATGGGCTTGATCAATTGCCAATCGAAAATTCAGAGAGGTCCCCTTCTATTTTAACTCTCCAACACTTGGAGCCAGAAGGAGGTTGATGTGAAAATTAATTTTCTTTGACATACAAAAATTAAAATTTGCTAAACTAAAAAACTCACCCCGTGTAATAATCCTTGGGAATGTACACGTCTCTAACAAGCCCAAACCTCTCAAATGGGATACGGAGTTCTTCTGGCCTGCAATAGCAGCAACACATTTTGATAATATTACACCAGCTTCAAAATACAAAACTTGTCACAAGCCACATAAAATAAAGTTACCTGCAATCAATTGGAATGTTTCGGACCAAAAGGCTTCCATGATTCTGTTCCTTGCATCTGCCACCGCCACCGCCACCACCATATCCCCTTCTAGGAGGGCTTCTTCCTCGGCCTCCATATCCTCTCCTGGGAGGGCTGTAGTACGGTGGACTGTATCTTCTCATGGCACCGCTTCTACACAACATCAAAGCAATCAAAACTCCACATGTAAAGGAAAAATAAAGTGTTATCAACCATTAAATACTCGGAAAAAAAAATAAATAAATAGGACAATAGCATTACCAAATTTAAGAAAAAAACAGTGAAAATAGACTGACAAAAGAATGTTGATTAACGAGACGAACCGTGTGTTTTAATTAGTTTAAAAAAAAAAAACAAACATCTCGATAATCAAATAAATCAAATCAATAGGAAAGCCTAATTATACATGTCGACTAAGTTGACCTAAGTAAAAACTGTGTACAGTGAATGATAAAGCAATTTCCGGTTGGTTGCCGAGAATCCGCGAGGAAAAGGCAAAAATTATAACCAAGTGATTTCTCAGCAACCAAACAAAAAATAACGGTTTCAGATTGTTTTGATCGGTAAATAGAGCGACGAAAAACAAAGATATTTCGATCGATACCTCTACGAGAACGACTAAGAAGGAGCAACTAGAAGGCGCAGATTTTACTTGAATCTTAGGTATACCCGATTCTTTTGTCTGATTTTCACTCTTATCAAAGCTTTTATTAGCCCTAGAAATCAGGCCCAATTTTGGGTGGGGCGGCTCCGCAACGTTGTGGTTATTAACATCGGAGTCCCCAAATTTTTATATTTTTACAAGTAAAGATGTGATTATTTATTTACATCCCACACGTTGCTGACTTTCACCACATAATCAAATTAAAAATAAATATTAGTTATCCAATAAAAATAAATATTTACTGAATACTTTAATTGTTCTGGCTCAAAATTAAAAAAAAACACAACAATTACAAAAGTAAATAATAAGCCAAATTAATCATAACTATTTAGCAATTGAATAATTCAATTATTACAGGCGCATGCATTGTAGTGCAAGCAGGCTAGTAGCAGTGTAAGTGTTGATGTGGCTTCAGAGAGATCAATAATCCTCCATTGGTTATTGGTTACATTTCACTTCCCAGTCGTTACGAATGGAAACAGCGAGATGAAATCAACAGTCTTCGCTTGTATATTCGCCGGCCAATGCTGATTCTAAGATTTCCCCCATCATTTCTTATGATCAAAGGAAAATCGAACTTTTGCTGCTAACACGACAAGTACTGTTCTGCAGAGCTGCAGTGTCTGCAGAGAGCCTTGTCAACAGAATTTTTTTGTTAAGCTTCGTGCCTGCACATGGAAGACAGAATAAAGGTGTATGGTATGCAGGACAGTACGAAAGGAACAAAGAATCCCTGTTTGGCATCAACAAGCAACTGCAATGTCTGATTCGGATTGCAATGAATCAGAGTCAACTTGCAAAGGACTCTTCTGGAACTCATTTCTTAGCTGACCACAGGCAGCACTAGCATCCAGTCCCCTTGTTTGACGTATACTGACAGTTATTTCGCGGGACTCCAGAGCACCTGAAAATGCTAGCACCTGCCAAATGGAATATTAACAGTATGTTACAAGATAGACAACACGCTGGATCAAGTGACAAGGAGGATTATTGTTGAAAATGAGGGGAAGCATATGGTCATAAACAAACTGCTTTCTTGTATGGGCGTTGGTAATCAGAGCCTGCTATTGGATTGAAGGGTATGAGATTGACATGATGACCACGTCCCCACTCACGAAGTAGCTCTGCAAGTTCTACTGCATGCTCTACTTGATCGTTGACTCCAGCTGCCCAAAAAATATAATAAAACTATAAAGAAAGGTCAATTTGAATTACTTTTCATGTTATTTGCCTTCATGGAACTGCAACAGAGGAGGAAGGGGAGAATAAATTTATATCAAGTGAAACTTCAGTACCCAATAGTGCATACTCAAAGGATACCCGTCGATTAGTTTCAACGAAGTAGTCCCTGCAATCCTTCATAATTGCTTCCAGTGGATATGATTTTGCACTTGGCACAATTGATTCCCTCAGTTTCTGATTTGGAGCATGTAAGCTGGTGCAAAAGAGAAAAAAGTCAAAATAACAAAAGATCATCACCAACTGTAAAAAACTTATGACATCAGATCGACAAATATACTCTGCTTCAAAACCTCAAGAAACTGAAGGGCAAACTATTAGTAAAACTGGAAAGCAGGGCAAGGAAAAGAATTATTCCAAACAAACATGTAATTGCACCAGAACATAGATCCCTGTACTTAAGAAAACGAAGGACATGAATAATTTAGAAAATAGAAACTAAGATCAATGATGCTAACCAAAAATTTCCATCGATATCTGAGATCAGATATGTGCATCAGCTAAAATTCAAGGTTCTGAACCTTTCTTGTCAAGAAAACAGGACTGTAGCTAAACTGGGGAAAATTTGAGAAAGCTTTTAGATATATTGGTCAGTTAAGCTGGAAACATTAGGATTGGAGGGGGCCAAACTGGCACTTTGAGAAAAATTGAGGCCATATTTATGCTGCAGACAAGCACTAAATAGTGGAAGTACTGCAATATCGGCAACAAGCAAATATAGCCATGAAATGCTGGATGTCAAATCAACTTTATCAACTTTAAGAACAAAAAATTCCACAGAAGTAGCCAAATACTCATGACCATAGTGTTACTCAACTAACGCCAGTGTTACTCAACTAATTCTACATAAGATAACACACCTGACAGCCAATGTCGACTGAAGTTTGTGAGAGGCCAACTTTTTAATTGTGTTTGGAATCCCCACAGTGGAAATTGTGATCATCCTTTGCCCAATTTGCACGTCCTTCAAAAATAAAGAGCAATCCATCAGGGATGAGCTTATACTTAAGACAAAATGGTCACAGAACAACTAGACAGCCTGACAAAATAGTTGTAAAAGCACCTTATTCAAACATCGATGTGCTTCAAGTACAGACTTGAGGTTCAACATTGGCTCGCCCATGCCCATGAAAACAACATTTGTCACCCTATGCTTGAAGATATCTTCAATAGCTAGCACCTGCACAACAAAGGTATAATGATGCACAAAATTTTCTTGCTTGAATACAATTGTCTCTTCCCATAAAATGATCAAATTCAACATGTGTTTTTCTTTTTGTCCTAGATCTCATCCCGCCAGAGCCACTTGTTTTCAAGATTATGTGGCCAATAACATATCCAAAATTCCCACCCAACAATAGACTTTGGTGAGTGAAGTAGGAAAAGAAAAGGAAAACATACCTGCCCGATAATTTCATGCCTTCTAAGATTTCTTGAAAACCCTCCTTTTCCAGTGGCACAAAATGAACAACGCAAAGGGCAACCTACCTGAATATCCAAAGGAAAAACATTAAGTGCCTGTTTAGCAGTGCTAATTATCACTACATAAGTACTTGCATAATGTTAATAACCGAACACAGAGATAAGTACTTGTGTGTTAATAACCAAACACAGAGATAAGTACTTATATTTTTAGCTTAGTACTTATTAAATTAATTAACACTAAAGATGATTTTTAAATTAGTACACAATTATACATTTTAACGCTTTTTCTTTAGCATTTTGTAAAAAAAATTATTAAAATACCTATCGTTATCAGAAAAGTACTTTAAATATTTATGCATTTTGACATTTTTCTTTAACACTCCCAAACAGACCCTAAGCCACCTAGGCATAGAAAAGCATTTGTACTCAATTAACAAACATACTCTTTCAAACAAAAAGAAATTGGCCAGTCAGGAAGTTAGAAAAACACCTGTGATGACACGCAAGCAGTAAGTCGCATTGAGCCTTTCTTGTCTTCAGCTGGTATGCCCACAGTTTCAATCAATCTGTTGTCTTCCAGCCTTATTAGTAACTGCAAATCGTACCAATAATTATCAAAATATAGACAACATCAACAATCCAAGACAGAGAGAGACATTTTTCTAAAAGATAAAAGTAAATACATACTTAAACTAGAATTTAACAATGTAATTCTGCAACTGAAATTTAAAACCAAATAAAAGACAATCAGCTCATTTCATTCTCCCATCTAATGGAAGACATAAATAATCTCATCGATTCAACATACAAGCACATCAGAAGGATTCCGCCCTAAACCATGTAAGCCAGTTTAGCATTGTAAGCTACATTTTCATGAAATTCTAAAAAATATACAAATAAAAATAAACACAAAACACAGATAACCTAACCGTGTAAATAGTCTATTCATACTTTAACAGTTCCATCCGCTGCAGTGACAATACGATAAACCGGCAAGTGTCCGACGGTCCATCCTGCCTCTTGAAGATCATTCCTGAATGCCTGAGGCACTACCATTATAAAATTACAGTAAAAAAATATCAAAATTAAGTCGCCAAACACAAATAACAACAACAACAACAACAACAACCAAAAAGAAAGCCGCAGCAAGTATACTCACGTTGAACAAAATTCTCAATTTCTTTGACCTTTCTCTTATAAACTAGATGATGAAGCTGCTTTCCTCTGTAACTTTCCTAAATTATGAATTCAAAACGAAAGAAAAAAAAAATTATTAAACCAATTGCTAAGAAACGAAAGCCAAACGGAGTTTCTTCTCGATTCTCTTGAATTTGGGGTGGATAATACCTGGCCGAGGTCGACAGCTAGTTTTTGAAGCTCCTGTTCTGACATGCCGAGAAGGACGTTGGGGTCCACCCGAGGGGCACGGGAGGAAGAAGAAACAGATAGCTGGCGCCGCGAGGATACGGAAACGGCAAGGCAGGAACGAGGACGAACCAGTGCGCGTGCCGCAGGGACGGAAAACACGTACTGACGCAGCGCCATTGAAACGGCAATCATCCTTCTTTTGTTCGTCTGTTCTCTGCAACTGCGTTGTACTTCAAAACCTCAGCCTCAATATTTTTATCCCTGCTAAAACCTCAGCAGCCTCACCCTCGACCGAAAAGTCGAAAATAACCCTCTTTTATTTTTCTAATTTCGTAAATGTAACTTAGTACAAAAGATTATTAGATTAAATAAATAAAATAATAACTAATATGATTTTCTCGCTGGGCAATCTATTAATTAACGGGATAATAACATCCGAGTCCCTAAATGTTGTCGAAATTAAAGAAAATATCGTTTGTAATTTTTTTAATACGGTGTGCTCTATTTATCCTCGAGTTTCATGTACGGAGGCACATTACTTCCGTCAGTTCTTGCTCAACATCTTGGCTTACAATTTCTGTACACCAGTGTCGAAAGCTAGTTCTTAAAACAGTTAATTCTTGAACGTGTTAACTAGAGGAAGAATTACTGCAAGACAGAAGCTTATCAGGCAGACGGGCAGACAGTATTTCCAAGTCCTGCTGCCGAAATTCACTGTCATGCAGGTTGTTGTAACTTGCCATAAACATGTCAACAGAACCTTGACATGAATGTTTACAGCAATTGAGAGACAAGTAGAAAATGTGTTTTAGCAAATATCATTTGCAGATACGATAGAGGAACTGTACATGAATTTTTATGATACATGCTTGCGGTGTTCAATACATAATGTTCATCAAGAAATCAAAATATGTATATTTCTCCGAATCAATAAAAACAATAAAGCATGTATGATGTATCAAATATCTGTCCTCTTTTATGTATGAAGAGGGGAAGCAGATGGCTGATGATAAACAGCAGCTTTGCCATTGCCATTCTCAGTAAGATTTTTTCTTTGATATCTAGGTGAACTGTGACCAAAATTCTGGAGGGGTTCCTTAGAGGCCCCCATATCATTGGATTCTTGAAGTTGCTCCAATGCTTTCACTACCTCAACCATGTTAGGCCTGAACTTGGCTTCGTTTGATAGACATTTGATTGCAAGTGCAGCTGCTTTTAGTACTCCACCAAGTGAGTACTGGCCTTCAATACGAGCATCCATAACCTGGAAAATTTTGCGTTTGCTTCGGAGGTAAGGCTTTGCCCATTCGACTAAATTGTGTTCTCTAGATGGCCTATTCTTGTCAATTGCTCGTCTGCCAGATAACATTTCAAGGAGAACAACCCCAAAACTATACACATCACTTTTGGCGGTTAGATGTCCTGCAAAGAAAGAATGAAGTGAGGATTAGAAGAAATTCTTCTTGATAATAGAGGAACAGTAGAATAGACTGCAGCACAGACAAAGAGTGGCATAGTGGGGACTGCATATTGATAAGCTGAGTAATTCCACAAAAAGGCACAGTTACACGTGAACATGACGAAAAAGAGTAGGTGAAGCTACAAGTGAAACGCAGTTGGAAGTTCAAAATCAAGTGAAAATTATATTAGTTGAGATTTGATTATTATCTAAGACTTGAACTTAAGGAACTAGTGAATATAGAGATTGAGTCACAAATATGAACAGACATGTCATAATTCTAGAGAAGGTATGGGTAGACATGTCATAATTATACAGAAGGTTTCAGCTTATGGCATTTTTTTTACCCCATTTTCCAAATGAGGAGGCTTAATTTTTGTATGCCATAAGGGCACACATATAGGAGGATGAGGGAAAAGTTTGTGGTCAGCAAAAATATACTCTGACATGAAGAGTGGCAAAGCTGTCAGTTTAAAGATACCTGTCGCCACGTATTCTGGAGCTGCATAGCCATAGGTGCCCATGACTCTTGTGGAGACGTGGCTTTGGCTACCTGTTGGTCCATCCTTAGCCAACCCAAAATCTGAGAGTTTAGCATTGTAGTTCTGTCATTGTATAATCAAAAAAGATGTGAAAGAGCAGTAAGTATAATTGAAACTCATTTAAAAGCCACAAATTTCAACAGGTTGAGACATATCACTCACAGAATCAAGTAGGATGTTGGATGTTTTGAAGTCTCGATATATCACTTTTGCTTTGTCACTATGAAGGAAAGCCAGACCCTTTGCGGCACCAAGCGCAACTTTCATTCGAAGGTTCCATGAAAGCGGTTGTATGTAAGAGCCCCCTGATTCAACAACAATTAATTTCTTAAATAATGATTTAAAATAGACATTTGATGTCATAGATAGTGAGAATCCTTGAAGAAATGATTAATATAACTAAACAAAGGGTGATATCTAAAACTAACTTCTAAATAGATGATTCTCCAAGCTGCCCTTGGGCATGAATTCATAGACCAGAAGCCTGTGGTCATCCTCTAAGCAGTAGCCAATCAACTTCACAAGATTGGGATGATACAATTGTCCCAGGTGTTTGATTTCCGTCTATAGAAAAAGTTGAGCCAAGAAATTAATTAGTCATATTATCTGCAAATGATATAATAAACATCATATATTACATCTACCAATAGTGAGATCGATAGAATATTCCTACAAATTTTTTGCATTGTTGATTGGCATAATAATTTGCATTGGTGGATGCCACTGCATATGAAATTCTGGTAAGCTTTTCTTCACCTCCTCAAGTTAATGAGGACAAATATAAAGTTTAAACATAAAATTAAGATCCTAATAAGACTAAAATGCAGAGGGTAAAAAGGGATACTAACCAACCATTCTTGGTGGCCTTGGAAACCATCTTGATTAAGCCGCTTCACAGCTATAACCATCCCGGTTCCCGGCCTGGCTGGGGCTAATGTATGCTCATCAATCCACCCTTTAAAAACACAACCAAATCCACCTTCGCCCAAAACACTATCTGGACGGAAGTTCCTGGTGGCTGTTTTCAGTTCATTGAAGCTAAAACTTTTCAAATTAGAGGACTGCAAGATCTCACCCTCTGTCCGATGAGGCACGGAAACAGATGAGACCCTGCTGCTTGAGCCACTTGAACCATTTCCTTGTTTGCTGCCGTATTTTGAATTTGTTCCTACATGCATCAACACCAAAAACCCGTAAATTCATCTATAATCGTTGTCAAACCAGACAAGAACGCATTTTGTCCCAATCCATCAATAAGAATTTAGGCAATCTCTGATTTAACACTTTCCATAACAAAAACAAATACAAGTTTTGAGCTTTGAACAAGAAAATCCACTGAGCACATAAAAAGGTAAAAAAATAAAAATAAAAATAAAGAACGATCCGCACATGGTAATTACAAAACATGGAAAAATGAATCATTTCAAGATCACAAGCTTTGGGAAAGGCTGCAAGCCGATTACCGCCAGAAGAGCTCGCTGAGAAACTCAGCTCGTCCAAAGTTATCGACAGTGTTTAAAGACCCATGCGATGGAGAGTTGTGGTGAGCTCATGGTAGCTGGCTAGGAAGCCGCGCTGCATGCTTTAATGCGCCGGCGCGTAGCTGTCGCCGAAATTTTCACAGAAATAATCGAGCGCAGTTTATGATATTATCAAGATCATTCTGTTACTCCGAAAAAACCATTGTCCGTAAACCAATAATCAAAATTCCAGTTTTTATTTTCCTACCTTTTCTTTGGAACCAAACGAGCATAAACATCGAAGTTAAAAGTTTGATAAAGGACAAGCTAAACCAGGTATTTGAGCAATCAAACTAGCAAATAATCCCACTACAGAAAAATGGCAGAAGCTCTAATATGCATAAACAGAAGATAGGAATGCGATCATACCACCGTGAATATGACTCTCGGCACTAAAGCAAGATCCCATGTATGCAAAAGCTCAACTTTCTTCACTCCTCCACCAGAACCCAACTTCTGAAGAAAAAGGAGGATAAGAAAGAAAAAAAATACAGAAACCCAACAACAAAAGACTCGTAAGAAGCAAGCTTTAGCTCGTGAAACAAAGAAAATTTCAAGTGTGAAAGCAGAACTTTTATACCTAAGGTTAGCTGTCAGCCCTGACCAAAACCGTCCAACGCAAAATTTTGACTGATTAAAAAAAAAAATGGAAAACGACAGTGTGAAAGATCAAGGAAAAGAAGGGTTACTATAGGATAGATAATTAAACAGGAAGGTGGGTAGACTTTGATGTTTCGCGTGCGTTTGGCTACGGGGAAAGTTGTTTCTTCTAGAGCTGAGCTAAGGACAAAAGTGAATTGGTGACTTGTCCGCCAGTTTTGTTTCTTTATTTGCAAGTAGAAAGTACGAAGTTCACAGACAGAAAAACTGCGTATTATCCTCCATAACTAGCGTTAGTTTGAATTTTTAAGCCTTTTGAAGAGGTTAGCATTCGATGATTTCACCCACTTGGGGTTATGAGTCTCGGACAGGTTGCTAATTATCAGTTTAGTCAAACACAATTGGATTAAATTAAGCAATTGTGACAAATTATTGTAAAATATAAATGCCGGCGTGGCTGGTCAACTGGGCCTCCACCACAAAACCGCGCACGGTTTTATGGACCCTACCGGCCTACCCCGACGAAGACCAATAATCAAGAAGACAACAACCGTCATTTAGTTTTAGACGCATTTGGTATTTGTTCTACCATCTTATTGATACTGTCTTAATGTCTTCTTAGACGCAAAGAATTACGTGAATTTTGGTATTTATTAATATTAAATATAATTAATATAATGGTTCATGCTATAAATAATTTGCCCAAAAAAAAGAAATAATTAATAATAATAATCATAAAAATGGTCAAAGTTTTCTTCAAATACCAATGTTCTATGTTATTGTAAACGAAGTGACTTTGATGACCCCCCCGGAGTTGGGACAATTAATGTGAAAGAGGGGAATTTGATTGAATTAAATTGGGGTAAATTGGTAAAACAATAAGAATGGAGGCTTATTTGCAACATAAAAATATATAAAAAAAAGTCGTGGACATGGCAATCTTATCGTATTAACTTTTTGTTATCCTACTAAATCATTTTATTAATAAAAAAATTTATTTGTTAAATTAAAATAATTAAATTTTATATTATATTAATTAAATAATAATTTTTTAAAATTTTTTATTTAAATAATTTTATTATATTATAATATTTACTTTAACAAAGTGATATAATAAAATTATTTTACTTAATTTTTTTAAAAAAATTAAAGAATAAAATAATAATTACTCAATTAACCAAGATGGAAAACAGACAAGAAAAGAAATCTTCGTGGCAGAGTGCAAGACTTTTCTTTCCAGCCAAACGTCGGTTTTGACTTTTCGGAAGGCACCTTCTAATCCTTTTGACTTTCAATGTTAGTGTCGGAGAAAATACAGCCATCTGCCAAAAAGGTTTACGGGTGGCAATCAATGAAATTTCAACCTGTTTTTGCTTTAATTACACACTGAAGACACAGCTGAGGGTTGGGGAAATCTTCCAATTCATTTATTGGATTTTACTAGGTGTATCAATCTTTAAGACTTTTTGGATCAATGAGTTGTTAAAAAATCAATGAACATGTCGCATTCTTTACATCGTAATAATTGAAAATTCGGAAATGATAAACCTTTTCAATTAGCATACTTGTAGCTTTAATGCTTAATTTTTTACCTAGTTTGGCCAAAACCAAAATCTAAATAAACAAAAATTTGTAAACAAGATGATTCCACGGTCTGGCAATTTGAAAAGAGTGACTCCCAGTGAGCTTTGTCTACAAATACTGAACCGTTTACTCCTAATCAACTGCATCCACTCAACTCAGCAGCCTTTCGTTTCGTGCGTTTTTACCGCACAAAAATTCAAGATTTGTACTGGAATAAACAATTCCATATACTCCCATTCCAAGTTCTTTACTCGGATATTGGATGGTCTCTCACTGTAGCGTAACTTCTTTCGAGAAGGAGAGATGAACCCAAGGAGATTTTGACATGGTTGTTACCTGACGTACAGAAGAATAAAATTTGATTAGATTTAATTAGCAACTTGGAATTTTTCAGATATACACCGTGAATTTAATATTTCAGGACCATCTGCGACCACGTGTCCTATTTAGACACTGATATATATTACGAATACGTAAACCATTCTCTTTCGGTCTCGGGAGAGCGTTCCCATTCATTAAAATCATTTTCATACTTGGCACGTGGAGCAAAGCGCGTAAATTAGACTGTGATCCCGACGCTGGTATAGGAATAAAATTCAAGCGTGATAATTCGTGTAACATATTCTATGTATTTCAAATGTTCAAATTAGACAAATCAATAGAACGGCAACGGATTCATTAATATAAATCAGGCGATCAACGGCAACTGATTATTAAGCACAATTAGTAATAGCGATACAGACATAAATAAACCGAGGAGCCAATATTCCAGTTGGTGTTGCTTATCAAAAATACAATAGCATCACTTATTCCCTCAAAACACTACGTCTAAAATTTTAGGAACTGGAATCTGTACCCTCCCAAAACAACTACTTCATAGACTCGGTAAACTTTCTCGAAACAAGTTCAGGCATTGTTCTTCACCTCAGCAGACTTGATAATGTCAATGAACTCCGGCTGAAAGCGGAAAACAAAAAGAAATACCAAATTTATATAAGTGCTAAAGTATTTAAGGAATATTAAGCGGGAGAATTATGATATGGCCATCATTACCTTCAGAGAAGCTCCACCGACCAAAAATCCATCAACATCAGGCTGAGCAGCCAATTCCTTGCAGTTTGCACCATTTACAGATCCTGAAATAGATACGCAATCCAGAAAGAAAAATGCATATTTACATATGTTTCTGTGTGGGTGATTGGACTAATTAAAGACCTATTATTCTAGTTTGTTTGATAACCACCCTCAGAAGCTCACGATTGGTCCAAAACAGGAACAAGCATATGCCTATATGCTTTTGATGGTATCACGCAGTATCAACAATGTTAACAATGGTACCCCTGTCACTTTGGAAGTTTAGACTCTGCAAAGCAACTTGATTTTTAACAGATTACTACAGTTCATGAAACAATGAAATAGAAGTTCTAAAGGATCTACTCTGTCAATTTAAACCAGTGCTTCATGCTTATGATCAAATTTATACAAAACCCGTCAACCCCCTGCCACCCCTGTTTTTCAGAAACAAAGACTGGAAATCCATAAAAAAATGATAAGATTGAAGAACTACTAAGCCATAGCCTCTCAAATGTACTGCACATTATCAAAAGAACTGGATGGCAAGTCAAGTAGACTATAATTTGGGGCACAGGAACAGTAATATACCTCCATAGATGATCCGAGTTGTTGCAGCAACCTCAGGACTGGTGTTTGCATGAAGCCATTTCCTCAGTTCTAAATGTACCTATCATACAGAAAAATAAAATAAGTATTAAAACATTCACCATTGCTAATCAAGAACTTTGTATAGGAAATAGCACACAGAGTATGACATGAAAATTGATGCAAATGAAATACACAAACAAGTTTGTTGAAGATGACAGAAAAGAAGCAACTAAGAATTGAGATGACATGGGCATCCAAAGTAAAGCAAAGGATGAATATCTCCAATTGATATAAACATTGTGATAACTTCAATGAATGAGCTGAAGGTCTGACTTACTTCCTGAGCCTGAGCTGGAGTTGCAACTTTCCCAGTTCCAATAGCCCACACAGGTTCATAGGCCAAAACAATATTGGACCAATCAGAAACTCGTTCTGCGACCAAAGAAAGCAACAATGATTAAGAAACTATATCAACAAAATTCTTGATTTTTTTTACCATACAATAAGTTCATTCGGCTGCATATGCCCAAAACAAAAGAGCCAACATAAAGACATAATTTTCTACTCATAACAGGAACATTCAGTAAAAGCATTAAGGTTAAACCACTAATGCACAGTCCTTCGATTTGATGTAAATAAAATGGACAAGCATCAAAGTGCAGAAATAAAGCATTAGAGCAGCACAATCTTTCCTTGTCATAACCATCACTGAAGACTATGTCAATCTTTCCCTCGAAAATCTGAGCAACACTAGTGATAAAGGGTGAAATAAGGAGAAAAAAAATCACTAATCTTTTAGTCATTGTTGATTACATAAGGAAATCCCCATCAGCATAAAATTTAAAGAGCATGATACTTCAATTAAAATATCATGCAATAAAAAATTACAACAATTCACTGACCATGCATCACCAAAAACTTTGACAAAAAGTAGTTATTATATTTTAATAAGAAACAAACCACTATTAGTGTGATAATTGTTTCAAAAAACACAGGAAGTCCATGGTTTATAGCAGAGAATAAAGAAAATAATAGCATCATATATAAAAAACATGTGACACTGCACAAAAAGCTTTTTGCATGGCAATGAAGATGTACCTGCAATTGCTTTAGTTTGTGCAGCAACAACATCCATAGTAGATCCCGCTTCACGCTGCTCAAGAGTCTCACCAACACAAGCAATGACCTTCAAACCTTTAGAAAGTGCATATGCAACCTTATCCCCGACAAACTAAAAGAAATGCACAGAGGTCACCATGTCATTGTATTGCATGTTAACAAGACAGGCAAATAGCAAATAAAGTAATAGGATAGTTGACATTGCATTGTAAAAGAAAAAAAAAAAAAAGGTTACCTCATTAGATTCATTCAAAAGCTGTCTCCTTTCAGAATGACCAATAATGACCCAAGGAATATACAAATTGACAAGCATCTCCGCACTGCACACACACAAGACATGTACATTAAATTTTCAATCAAAGAACTTCCTAGTCACAAATTTATCTCAATGGT